>JAOXYF010000008.1:10520123-10553396 GCA_028565775.1 Sternarchorhynchus goeldii
TATATATATAGTTAACATGTCCAGTAGTATTGTAGAATAGAGTTAACATGTCCAGTGGTTTTGTTGTAGACAGGTATGAGATGCAAAAAGAACCGAACTGTGTTTTGCTCCAGTTTTTAAATACCACCACCAAAAAGAAGAAAAAAAATGTTAGTGGATCTTTGCCATCATACCATATTTGAAATGCTAAATGAAATGGCTGCAAATGCAATATGCCATGCCTGTTCTGTGAATTAAGGGAGATGAGGCTCTTGAGATCCGAGGAAACCAGCATATGAACAGATGGTGCATACAGGCAAAAGATAACATTTTATAGATTTATGATTATACTACTGAAAGGAAGGGGGAAAAACAAATCTAAAGTAATGGGAATTCAACAAAGTCATATGTAACTGTGATTCAGAGAACACATGATCCATGGCCAAGCCTGAGTAACAGTCAAAGCTCTCATGATTAAAGCACTCTAAAGTGGATATTCTTTTTTATATTAGAGATGATTTTAAGGCTATTGTATTTACCTTAAATGTACAGTAATTGTTTCCATTCATTTTCAGAAGGTTTAGAATCATTGTAATAAATAAACCAGATATCACACACCATTGTTTTATATTGCAACATGCAGCTTTCAATTTGAAACATAAATCTCTTTTCTGAGAAATAGAACTAAGTATGCAAACAAATGTATACCACATGCATAATGTAAGATACTTGGCTAATTAATATTGTGAATTAATTTTTCTAGGTTTTCTGGGATATCAGATTCAGACTCAGTCATATTCCTCCTTTAAAGCTTTTTAAAGGAAAATGGGTAAAAAGGGGTTTTATGAGGACTGGGATGAATTGTGCTCTTAATGTCAATCCACTTGTTTTAACATAAGTCTAAAATGTTAGTATCAGTGTGTCTGAGAAACTGTAAACAGAATCTTAAAGATTAGATTCTTTTGCATACTTAATGGTACAGCATTCTAAAAAAACACTTTCACCTCATTAATAAATGGCAGTGAAATATAATTAAAAGCTAAGAATCCAGAAGTAGGTTATTTGTATGATTTGTGATTACTATGAAAAGCCAGAATCATGGGAGTAACATAACAGTATTTATGTCTTACTCCCAGTTACAGTACAGTAACTTTTTTGAAACTACATCCCTCTACAGACCATGCTGAGGTCATTTGATATCAATACTATATTATTTGCCACTAAGTAGAGCAGTTCAAGTTCTAACTAGACTAAAACTTTAAACATGCAAAGAATGGCAGGAAATCTGTCAGCACCTGAGTGATCTCTTCTGCTACTGTGCCTACAAGTTTAAATGAAATTTTCCTCCAAGTAGTGATTGAATAATGACTAAAAACAAGTAATAATAAGATTCACACAGCTATGGTCAGGACCTGGTATTCGTTGTTTATAGTGGATGAGAACCTATTTGATGGAAAGCAAACATAATTGTATCGTGGTCCAAACCAGACCAATTCAGCATCAGTAGGCTTAAGGTAGAGTTAGGTGCACATGAGCAAAGGTACATAGCTCCATCAGTCTTCACTCTTGGATTTTATTTTAAGATGCCTGTGTCAATTCAATGTCTTAATGAGATTAATAAGGTGGATAGGAGCAGGTTATTCTTGAGCTGTGCTACATGGGAACTCTGGGCCTGAGATGGGACGTTACTCTGGGTAATACTTGATCACTGCTTCATATCTGTTAAAAGGACCTATGTGCCACCTAGTGTTGACACTTTCAAGTTCAGATCAAATGGTGGCATATTACATCCATCAGAAATGTATTCACACAACCTCTCAGAGTAACTATACTAAGGAGAGTAACTATACTAAGGAGAGACTGCTCCTCGTTTTGTAGGATCATCTTCTCCCCCTCAAAGTGCAATTCACATCACAAAAGAGGAACAAATTTAGACTAATTGGAAACATTAGTCTACTGTCTGATATGTGATGCTGGTTATGTTTCCATTAAGAGTTCATAACTACCTACAAATGTATCCAAAAAGCATGCTTAGGGCAGTAGGGCACACATTGGGTTCATGTTTGCTTATACAGTATTCATGTACACCTATAAAATGTGAACAAAGTTCAGTTCTTTTACTTAAGGTTGGCAGTGCTTAATTTTGAGCTGGTATAGCTTAGTAGTGTAAAACATCTCAGTGCCTGGGTTTATGCTTAAATAAAAATAAACAAACAAGAAAAACACAACTTTAGCCCTGACTACACTGTGTAATGAAATTATCTCATTATAGTTCCACCTATGGGGGACACAATAGGGATATATTCATCATACAAATCAAAATTTTAAAAAGCAATTACCAGATTAGGTGCTCTTTTTACTCTAATACTTATAACAAAATGGCCTAAAAATGAATACAGAACTAAATTTAAATGTCTGTGAAAAGCAATATTAATATTACCTAACAGCACCCTGTGTATACAAGGAGAAAACATACACATTAGAAATCATGACACATTCAGACGTGTTTTAATTCAGAGATAACCAAAGGAAGCATTGAAAATCCAGTTCCCCTGTAGAATTTACAAAACACTGAAACTGCTCTAAAGACAAAAGTCAGCTCAAACCATTATTCATATCCAAAGTGGAGTATTGGAAAATGCTTCATGATTATTACTTTCTGAAACTATTTCTTGCTCAACTACTCCAAAAAGGCCACTAACCATACAAAAATAAATATATAAGAATTTTTTAATCACAATATTCTAAACAGCTATTCTAAAACTTGTGAGGATGTATGAGGAGTACAAATACACAAATACTGAACTGAGTAGATCCCCAGTAAAACACCACTAAACATTTGTATAGCCAGTGTAATTTATTTTCACAGGGTGTAGATTTCAAATATATCTAGATTGCAATTTCACTGCCTGTGTAGAAATTTGCCCTTGTTAACTTATTTTTTTAGTACTAAGATTAAATACAACCAGGTAGCTCAAAGCTTTCCCCCACCTAGCTAGCCTCTTCACTCCTTGCGTACACGTATCCCACAACCTTAGAAGGTCTCAGTGATGGTAAAACTGGACAGTTCATATCGACTTGTGGATTTTTTTTTTTTTTTTAACTGCCAAGATTAAAAAGTTTGAGAACCACGTCGTGTCAGTGAGGACTGGTGATCAGTTTTAAATCCTAATAAGAACACATTACCACCATCGTGCCCCATAATTTAATACCAATTATTAATATTCATTAACAAATTAAATTACTTATTCCTTTTTGTTTCATTCTCCCTCTCCTCTGGTGATTAAGTGGCAGAGGCCTGTTTTCCTTGTACACGTCAAGTGAGACTTGCCTAACGAGGTCAGTTTTCCAAACTATTATTGCTGACTGCAAGCTTGTGGGCATAATCTTAAATATGGCTCAGGCTTGGTCCACAACCAAACATCACTTATGATCACTGTAGACAAAACAAAAACAAAACTAATCATGAAACATGTTTGTGCTTCTCATTATCCAGTTTTGAGAAAGATCATGATAAGAGTACTGAGCTTAAATCCTAAAATTTGCTATCCAACAACCGGCATTAAAAAAAATCTTCGGTCCAATGGATGTTCTCCACTACTCCAAGGTAGTGTGTCTCCTGAGACAATCCTGAGTTTGGGGAAAATAAAATAAAAAAAAACTTTCTCTGCTACTTTTAGAAGTATATGGGTATTCTCAGAGACACGAGCATTGTCTGGTTCTGTTTTCCATGGGTAGTGGTGGGACAAAGCTCACATCAGGATTTTTTTTACTACAGATCTGCAATGACTAAGAGAGTGTGGTGGATTGGACAATGCAGTTGTATAGTGTAGTGGGCAACACTGCTGCATCTGCTGTGGGGGATCAGGTTTCAATCCGCCTCTGCACAAATGTTCTATGCTATACCAATGAGAGTCCTTAATAGTCCAAGACTCCCAACACTACACTCATCTACTTCATGAAACGTGACTGAAAACTATAACTGCATAAGACTTGTCTTCCATACGTGTTAAATGTAAATGGGAGTGCATATTGGCCCTTGGAATTATCCAGTTACCGAATCTGTTCATTGTTCCAAGTTCCTGGTAGGGGAATTCCTGTTTGACGGCAGTATGCTTGAGACATTACCGAGGGCCGTCTTGGGGTGTGGATGAGGTACAGGTGCTGTGGACCAGTGGTGAGCCAGCAACTGTTTCCAAAAGCTTCTTAGGGCCCTGTATGCACTACACACAATATAGGAAGGATAGAAAGGCAAGAAGGAGAGAACAAAAATTAAAAGTGAAGACTGCAATGATACACATGTCTGAAATGCATAAAATATGGGGAATAACCCCCATACAGAACAGGTAAAGCAAAACAATTGATAAGACGTGTTAGTGTTCACTTCTGAATACATGAACAAGCACATAATCCCTCCTAAGAACTTGTGAGCAGTAGAGAAAGGAAGAGGCAGTACTTTGCTTTGTGAATGTCTACCCCATCATTAGGGGTGAAAAACGACCTAAACTATGGTTAGTGAAAAGGGTCCAAAGCATGACAGCACAATGGGAAGAACTATACATGAATGAACCACAGCGTATGAAACTGGCTGTAAGAGTATGTCAATAAACAATATAATGTGTGGGACAGCATACATGTGTATAATGTTTAGGATTATATACTATATAGAACAGAAAAAACAGGCTTATGTTGCTTGAGCCCACTAAAAAAATCCAATTGGGACTAAACTATGTACATTTTAACATTTTATTCTTTTCCTGAAAAGTAGATGCATTTTAGATGCGCGCACACACACACACGTTACAAATTTAGGGTAGAGATTCTGACTGTTAGTTGAAGCCACACAGTTAAGCACATAGAAGAGAAGTGGCAACTGAAGAGAATGCACAGAAAAGAAAACAGAGTCTTTGAAGCAGAGCTGGTGGAAATGATGCCATGAGTAGAGAAGAGGGTGCTGAGGTTGCATGCAAACCTCTCAACAACACACTCTTACCATCCAACACAACGAGACCTGCCAGAGCCTTCAGGCAGTGCAGGAGAAAGCAAAATCTTGACAGTTGTCCTCCTGTTAAAATCAGCTCATTACATGATATTGCAAACTGCACTGTTCAAATCTCAGGCCAGGATTCCCTGAAGACATTGTTATGCTGCATTTTAAAATACAATAGTCTTTTATTGTTACTCAGACTGAACAAATATTTCCTGTTATTGATTCAAATTAATTTAAGGCACATCTGTGCTTTTCCTGAAATTGCTGCACTCTTTAATTCACTGAGCTCCCATCACATCACGATACATGGTCACACCTACACTCTAGGCTCAAATTTCACATGCAGGCACAATTTGCTAGATTATATTCAAAGTGCATTTACACCCTGTGCTGCTTTAAGTGCTGTATCCTTTGAGGAAACATGAGAATAACATTTATACCAAAAGAGAAAATCTGTTGAAAAATTTTTCATGAAAAATTATCCGATTTAACACGCATAAAAGTTTAAATATCATAGTGAAGTATAAAAGGTTTCCAGAGAAACAGGATATTTCAGACAAATGTCCTTCATAAGCTGTGTAAGCAAAGTGTTTATTTCTCTGGAAACCGTGTGCCTGGTCAAAATCCCTCACCGGCTGTTCAGGTGAAAGGTCTGAGAAACCTGACCAAGAAACACCACATCACATATTGTGTAGATGACAATGACCTCTCCAAAAGCTCTTTCATGCTGTTTTAGTGTTCAAGTACCATACTTTGATCCACATTTATGAAAAAGCTATAAAAAAATACATATTCAGAAATGCATTTTTATTGGCTATATATCTTTAGAAGCCAACACCAAATATCTCAAGATAAGATCAACTGCCCTGTTCACTAATTTAAGTTAAATGATTAAAAAAATACTGGACCCAAAGGCAGAGTATTACTTTGGAAAGCATGATACACAGGTTTAAATGTTGAGTTTGGGAGATCTAGGGTGCAAAAATGGAGGAATGGAGACAGATGGCACTCTTACCATGTTGGTGTCATTTTTGGACATGAACGGATGGAGCTCAGTCTCAGAGGCAACTGTTCGAGGGATCACATCCGGAGGTAAAAAACCTCTTCTGTCAATTAAACTGAAAGAAAAATAATTGGAAAAAGTGCAAGAAACTAATGTTTATTAGTTGTAGAGGGGGGGGAAGTCTCCATTGGTTTGTGTTTGCAATAACAATCCATTTGTGTGGTTTTCCTGCCCCATAAATGCTCAGAACTAAACATCCTGCAGATGGTTACATCTAGTCCTAAAGAGAAACGCCAGATGTCATTCACCACTAAAAGCCTCCTTCAGTGAAGGCTTAGTTACAAGCAGCATCTGAGGAACTGACTATGACATTTTGATGGACGACCATCCTTCATGGTAGTACTGACCTGGGAGGCATGGGTCCACAAAGCACTGCACAACAGTTATGGAAGATGCTGTTGTAACTGTACGGGTTCTCCGAGTCTTCCCCTCTTTTAGCTGACCAAGAGCCTTTTATCTGACAGACATCATTAACAAAGAATGTTCTAATGACAAATATCGATTTTAAATGACAAGTTTGACATTACATACTTCATAATTCTGTTTCACTTTCACTTCTACATAAAGCACAATTTCTATTTGAATATATTAGATGGCAATACTTACATCTTCATTAGTTGTGAGATTGGAGGCCACCAAGTAAGTATGAAAGCCAGAAAGGCCCAGAGTAGACCAGATGGAGAAGAAACAAACAACCAGCTCCACAACATTACTGGAGGGGTTAAGGCTGAAATTTGGATGAATGAATGAATGTGATATCAAACTACAGGATTTGAATGAATCTGTGATATTCAACAAGAAGCATCCAAGTCTAAACTTCAATGCAGGGAGAACACTGACTAAAGAGCATTTCTGAAATACTGAAACCTCTGCTCAAGCCTATCCTTATCCTCAAGTCAACAACTCAAAGGGCCTCTGCTAAATTACACAGACCAACAGAATAATGTGCTACCGATAAATTACGTCACTTAAACACGCATCATTGAAGAAACTTCAGAAATCTTCCAGAGTGGTGCTGCTTGGTAGCCCGTCTCAACCAGCAGCTGCCTACAGGCCGGAGGAACGACTGGGATGAGTAGTGATGAATGGAAATCAAAGCAGCATTGGCAGTAGGCTGCAGTCAGACAGCCACGCTTCTTCAGCATGGTCACAGTTTGACTATGTGGGGCAGCAGTGGATGGTCTATGCCAGACCATGAGGTAGTAGGCATGGACAGAAAGGATATCTGGCTGGGCTCTCCTGTAAGGCATGCATGAAACCTTTACCACTTTGTGATCCTGTAGGTGGGTAGCAGAAATGATTAATCAGAAACTAATCAACATTTATACAGCAAAGCTGCAGATTTATGATTACGACACATTTGAGTTGATGTACTCTACCAGACATGTTTAAAATTAATTTATTGACCCTACAACCACCATTGCTGAGGTGACTGTGAGATATAAAGTAGCATTCCAATGTGCACTAGATTGTCATTTGAATGTTTGTTTACTTACTTGAGACCAGTTCCAATATAGCAATTTTGCATTGAAATGAGCAAATACATGCAACAACTACTCCAGCTCTTAAAAAAATGTTGTGTTACATTTGCTAATATGCTAAGATGACTTACGTAACGTGAGGTGTGTGATCACACAGCCCAAAATGAAGGAAGTGAGAAAGGACAGTGAGACTATGAAGGTGTAGAAAAAGCGATAGTTGCGCTTCCCAACACAATTCCCCACCCATGGGCAGTGGTGGTCAAAACGCTCTGTTTTACGGAACAAACATGCATTATTCAATTAATTACATGTTTTCATGCCATAAATACAATAAAATACAGGTTCTGGTTGCTTTATTAAATAACAGATAAAAGGCACGACCCAAGACAAAGAGGAACATATTTTGCATGTCTGGATAATCACTTTCAAATGTTTAAAATTACAGCTTCCAAATTGTTAATGGTCTTACCTACACAATTGTCACACAGACTACAGTGTGAAGTACGGGGTGGACGAAACATCTTGCAGGTAAAGCAATATTTGAGCTTGACTACCTGCCCGTTTATAATGATTTCCTTAGTTCGAGGTGGGGGGCGGTATGTAACTGACCCAGAGTTATCTAAGAATAAGGTAAAACACCACACATACATAAACGCAAAGAATAAGATGAAAAATGTATAATAATCTATTCTATATGACTGCTGCAGCCTTTACATGCGTACGGTCAAAAAATCTTTTAAAGAACAATTCAAGTTAACAATTACAATTTAGACTCTTACCGATTTGCCGTTCAATATCGGCGACCTCCTCGGGTAAAGCCCTTGGTAAGATCCCTGGATCTGTAAAACTGGTCTGAAGAAGGGTGATGACCACAAACAGAAACAGCACTCCAGCAATCACTGGGATACAGACAGTAAGGTGAACCACCAGAAAGGGGCAACTGTTGGGGAAACAAAATGTTAAATTGTTAGAGGTGTAACTGTTTAACAAAGTAGCTAACTAGACAATATCAGTACAAATCACTGGACTTAACATGCCAATATGACAAGGACGTTTTTAAATATTCACTTAATAAAATCTCAGGCCCGTTTTAAAATCATATTAAACACTACTGCCATTGTTATTGCACTGCCATAATGAACAGAAACATGCACAAAATGACAGGGGAATCAATTACTCACTCGAACATAAAAAATAAAACACTGGTGACGACAATAAGGCCGAGTGTCAATGGCAGTACACCGCACTGCCGGGCAACGATGATACGTCCATCACAGTAGAAACGATTTCTCCCGGGAAATACTTCCCATTTTCTTCGTGGACGACGTGATTTGTTTTTCGCACAGAGAGTAGACGACGGGGTTGAGGCTGGTGTCCCCAGTGCTAGGGGGTCGATTTGTTGATATTCACAGTTTTTCATTTTAAGCGACTGTGACCAACGAGTTTAGTCGAGGTAGAGGGATAGCTATCTTGCGAAACGGAACAATGCCGTCGTGTTCTTACAAATACGAACTCACCCCTCTCGTTTATTAACCAAAAGCATCAGATACCTGGTGGACACTTGCTTCAAAACAGAATCAAAGCTACCTGTTCCGATCTAGTAGATTTTGATCTCCAGGAGCGAAAGCGCGTTTACTAGCTTTCACTTTGTACACCAAAAACTAATTTGTCTTCAAGCGCGATGCGTTTCGCTAAAGAAACTCGTGCTTTTTTCTATATAGGCATTCATACACAATTTCGCCATCTAGCTTTCCTAGCTAGTTAAACTAGCTACCTAGACATGTCATTGCATTACACAAACAGGTTTAGCTAATGACAGTAACATAAGCTAGCAAGGGTAAACAACACAGGGTGACCCAAGAAATAAATAAGACAACAGACACCGTGATAATTTGATTACTACAGACAACCGGACAACCATAATCCAGCTATTCGGCGACAGTTAGCTAGCTAGCTTCGTTCAAGACATGCTGCTTTTACCGTTATTAAAAACCAGACCGTATCCGGCTGGCTGGCTAGCTAGCTAAGGTTAGCTAGTTCGCCAAAACAGTCACCTGCTAGCCATACTAGCCTAGAGAATTATCTGACAGCCGATTCCATTCGGACTCTAGCTAGGTTAGCTATTTAGCTAGTTAACGCTTAACCTAACTACCCGATCAGGCTTCTTTCTACGGACCTTGTTATGTTAAAATATGTCGTAGTCCTCCCTTAATCATTTGCCGCTTAACTTACGACGCAAATAAAGTAGTGTTTATGCCGTACAGGTAATCTGAACGAGTTTTGGCATACGCCACTAATTTGCATCTAAAATATTTACGTGGTTTAGACTGTCAATGGGTGTTAGCCAGCTAGCTAACAATCTACTCATCAACACGCCTTGCATCACTTCCTCCAAATATCTTGAGGAGGCATCTGATAGGTCAGGAGCGCAATACGCAATAACGTTTCCTCAGGTTTGTATCGACTTCCGCGTGTAGATTTTAAGCAGGTGTTGCAACAAATTATAACTCCTTCTACATTCGAATTAGCTTATAGTTACAAGTGACAAACCCGTCACTGGTGCCTACAAAATAGGCTGTCGCGTTGCGTCTTAGTTTTAACACAACCTATTTACTGAAAACGTTCATATTTAAAATATTTGAATTATGTTATCTTTGTGAACAAGAATGTGAATTTCAAATCTCTTTTCCACGTGAGCTGAAGGCGATTCGTGTAGCACTTAAACTCCTTTAATGATCACACAACCTGGAGGACCAAAAATAATAGAATCACCTAGATGTATTAAAGAATGAGTACAAGCAGTGGTAAAAGTAAATTACGCACATAACCTCGTAGTGCCACAAGATGGCGCCATAACAACAGATTACAGTCGATAGGCGTAAGGTCCAGTAGGTTGTCATTTGCTTAATTTGTGCAATAAAATTAGGTGAAAGAAACGGAAAGGTTAAGATAACAGTCTTCCTAACCAGTACCATGCTTAATAGTCCTACAGCAAAACCTGGTGTCCGAGACAAGATGGCTTTTTTATTTATAACTTGAACTGGTTAACCGAAATGCTCAAAATTATTTTTAATTAGTTTGATAAAGTTGGTACGTTTGAAAAAGTTGAATAACTAGTTATAGTTCGATATGACTACTTTATTCCACAAATCAAGCAGATAAAAATAGCTCCAGATTTGTAAATAGAGAGCATTATATCCCACATAGATACAGTAGTATGACCCAACTGTACAGAATTTTGATTTGTAAATAATACCAAGAGGCTAAGCATTAAAATGCCTAAACCAGTGTTATCCAATGTTAAATATATTTTAAACGTTTAAATATAACATTTTAATTTAAACATTAAATAATATCTTTAAACAGCCACAGAACTAGTCACTTCACTATGACAGGTTTGCATTTTGCAGTTCACTTCAAAATCTCTTTATTTGTATGCCAACTCACTTATAACAAATCTATAAGAGCACTGTATAAGACAGAAATAAAACATCCAAAGAACAATTACAAATTACTAAATTATAGACAAGACACTGCAGCTGCTGGAGTGTTGTGTGAGAGGATATCAAGTCCAAGGCAAGAAATTGCAATGCAGAGCCAGGCCCAGCAGCCAGTATGAAACAAAGTATCCTAGTATGCAACGTGTGCGAAAGGAGCATGTCTTCCAGTGCATAAGAAGCTGAGTGATGGGATTGTTAATAGACGCTGTAATACCATGCTGTTTAAGGTTATCCTGCGACTGGTCATAAGTAAAGTTTTTATCTTCTTGTAATGAGGGTTCACTGCATAGAAGAAAATGGCCACTGATCCAGTAGACCACAGGTGAAGAGGAGGCTAGAAAACGTGTAAGAACCTAGTGGAAACATTGAGAAGTTAATTACAATTTGTCACACAGACATACTATATTCACCCACAATTTATCTTGCTATTCTACAAATAGTTCAAATAGCTCTTTGATGGTAGACTTCCTTAGCTTTAGATGTCAAACAGAGCATGTACCTTCTGTTAAAAATATCATCCTTAAAAATAATGTGTGCACTGCTAAGGTTAATGTGGGAGGCGGAACTGACTTATGAAAACGTTTATTTTTAGGTTAGTTAATCTAATCTCTACTTTATGTCCTATTTTTTTTCAGAGAAACTTACCTGGACATGCATGCAAAATATGCCAAATATAAGCAAGGCAAAGCAATGTACAATGTACACGAACGCCTTTGAATTGTAGAAGCCTGCTAGTGGTTTTCCTTCTTTCCTTTTCTTTCCACTCTCCCCCAGACCAAGGTGCAAACAAAAGAGTGGATTAGCCTTTACGTACATGTATGATGCCACAGCACCCAATGTGGCGACAGGTAATGCCAAGAGAAAGTTTGGTATCTGCTTTAACTTGAAATACCGGAGAAATCCCACATCCCAGTAAACGTCTTGGATGTAGGAGTACAGTACTGGGATGGGCATCAGGCACCAACTTGGCATGGGGGCAGATGCGTCTGGGACTCGGTATCCTTTCTCGGCAGCAAGGTTAAGCAGCACATCAGGCACCTGCTCTTGAGTCACAGATGGTCTGCAGAATGTATAGTACCCATAAAGCTGGAAGAGTCCAAATGGCAGCACGACTGCTGCGATGCCAAGAGCCGACGTCAGGAAATATCTCATAGCTGCCACAACACAGTGCCGGCACCTACTGTGCCAAGCAGATCCCTTGCTGAGGACTCGGACCTGGGCGAGACTTCTCTGCAGGGGCAGATACAGCAGGAAACCACCATTCACAAGTCCATTAGCACGTGCACCAGTAGCTAACCCTAGAAAAATAAATGCTGCAAGTGTGAAGCCCTTCTCCAAAAACCACAGACCCCCAAAAGTGAGAGTTGCAAAGAGGGTTTCTGAATAACCCGCCAACATAAAAACATTGGCTGGAGTAAGGCAGTAGATAAGGCTAGAGACAAGGGCGAAATTTCGGTCCTGTAGAACAACAAAGCTCAGTTCATAAAGTGCCACTGCACTTAGCACAAACAGCATGGTGTTAGCAATGGCCACTGCCAGAAGTAAACGTCCATGAAGTGTGAGAAAAGGACTCAGAGGCCACAGCAAAGTAGCTGCTACAGAAGACAGGACCAATGGGAACAGTGGGAAAAAAGCAAAATTGTGCTCATACACGTAACCATGCTCTGCAATGAAGAGAAAGTGTTCCGCATCCCATCGGCCTAAGCCACCTAGTAGCACATCAGTGGTATAATCCAAGAGGAGTGGCTTCACTGTCCGTGGAGGACTGAAGGCGTCTGCTTCATGGTCAGGAATAACAGCATTTAGCACAGCCTAGATAGAAAACAAACAAAACGGGTACTTCATCACTTGCACATTTCAACATCGGGCACATAACTGTAGTAAGTAGTCTGAGCACATGGTGTCATACCAGTACCTAAACACGAATTCACGCTAAATTGTGAAAACCTACACACAGCTAAAATGCTAATTTAATACAGAATAGATTGGTTTTAGAGGAACGGTGCTTGCAGTGTCTGACCGGATTCATCTATATTCAAGGATGAAAACAGCATCCTGTTTATTTGCTAGCTATCTTGTTGGTTAATTCAACCATATTGAAACAACAAAAAACAATTTCGTAACATTCATACCTGTAAAACAAGTGATGACACTCGTGTAAAAATAGCAAATCGTACAACTGTCTGTATATTCATCTTTGTATGACATCCTGAAGTCATCATGACTGCCTCCGCGGGTAACTACTGTGTTCCAGGTAACATAGCAAGCTAGCTATCTAGCTAGCCCACTTGGCTAGCTAGGCGAGTTAACATTTCTTCACTAAACAGCATATTACTTTTAGGAAGACATATATTTAGGTTAAAATAATGCCACTAAAATAGTATATACACATTACCGACCAAGCACGACACGTTGCGTTAAATAGGTTAAAAAGAAAAAAAAGACCATTTGAAATCGTGTCTGATTGGAGCGCTCTGTGCTTCCGGCGCGTCTATTACAACGTCAAAATAAAAGTTTATTTCGTTTGCTATTTTAAGCATGTGAAGCTCAAGTTGCTTAAATCAATAAAGTAATTTTTAGGTCTAAAATGTGGGATGTTGGTGACTAGCCTAGTGAGTCAACTACACTGAACACCGCTTAGAAAATTGAAGGCAAAAAAGCTCCGATACGAGCATGAGCTGAAAACGGCTGCATTAAAGACTTCACAGCATCGCCAAGGAGGACAGCCACCATCTACCGAGGCTTACGGACTGCACACTTAAGGAAATCGAATGATTTGAAATAAAGTGCCAACATGCCAATCTTATATAAAATTGAATTCATTTCCTGAACTGGGGAACAGTATAAATGGCTGTGAACTATTACTGGAATCTGCACTTCATTCCCCCCCCCCCAATTTTTAAGTCCAAACATGTTATAGTACAGAACCAAAATAAATTATTTTGTGTCCATTTACTTACAGACTGCTCTGCATCCAATAACTTGGACTCAGAACTTGGCACCTGGTGACTACTACTGATTTGCTGGGATTTGAAGATTCATTGTAAGAATGCTTAGTCACCAACTCATTCAAATATATAAATAAATAAAACAATCGCAAACATCTTACGAAGATTTAATGTACATTTATTCTTACCACATGGAACATATAGTATAAAGATTTCATACTGAATAAATGATATTCATTGAGCCAAAAGGAGGGGGGAGGAGGAATTTACATTAAGTTTTAGCTACATAGTCTGAAATACAAATATGCGGAAATCATATCACTGGAGGAAAAAATATCTCAACTGTTTCTTCATCTAGAGTTTATTTTTGTTGTACCAGGAGATGAAATTAAAATAGTTGTGTTTGCTGTACTATGGAAAAACTGTGGGGAGGCCAAAAGATGGTTCCTTTTATATACCTAAGGATTTTATGCAATGAACCCAATGAACCAGTGTCCACTTTCATTCTTCATAGATAAAAAGTGTGAAGCATAAGAGTGAAAGACAGAGGGCAAGAAAGACAGAGGAAAAAAAAGAAGTGTAATGTACAACATCTTATATACATTACAGCCTGGGCTGTATCTTAAGTTGAAAATCAGTCCTAGGAAGTGATTTCTTTAAGGGTCAAGTCGTACAATCAAGGGGTTAGAGAGAGGAGGTAAGGGTGTCCGAGGTTCTCGATACTTTGGGGAGAAAGCCTTTCTCTCTTTACCATCAAACTAAATTTTAAAAACTTTTTTTTTTTTTTTTAAAAACTAGTGGAGCTGCTGAGCCAACATTTCTCCATGTGAAACAGTGCTGCAGTATGTTTACAGTCATAAGGAAAATGGATGACAGAGCTGTACAGAAAATGTCTACAATCTACTGCACAGGCCTCCATCGTAAGGGTATCCTGCTCACGGCTGATGAAGTGACTCCTGTGGGGCTGAAGGTGCAGTATCACGCACAGCTACCACCCCTCAGAGAGTTCACTAGTCTAATCAGACTCCAAATACGAACCAGATGCATGCGCTCATAGTGCCCTCCAGGGGAAATCAAGGGCAGTTTACCCAAAACTCACTGTAAACGAGACAGCAACTTTGGTCAAGAGTTTTATGCTATTTATTTTATTCATTTATTTATTTTGCTATAAAAAGTAACCCTCCCACCCACCCCTTGGGCAGCACATAAAACTTGGGGTCCCTGTCCATAACATTTAGTTGGCATCAGGGTTACAGTTTGTGTCGGCTTTTTGAGGCTCTGGTTCATGATCCACAGCTAATTTGTGATATCCTCCCCAAAGTGAGACAGCAAAAAAGGGGAAATCAAAGGGTGGAATCCGAAGGGGCTTGCATAAATTAAAAAAGGGAAACAGTTATTTTTCTCTGCTTTTCATTCCCTGCACACCAAGGGAGACCGGCAGAGAGGAGAGAACGAAAATCAGAGAACGTGGAGCCACCGCTCCCCACAGCTGTCATGACTGGCCAATCAGAAAGAGTACATCACAGATGACATGGGACACTAAAGAGTTCATAAGAGGGGAGACGGAGAGGTCCAGTAGCCGTGACTCGTACAGCGTAAATTCAGAGTGGTTCTCCTCCACCTTAGCAAGGGCATGCAACGCCCGAGCAGCCCGACGCATCATGTCCACACTAGTAGGTTCAAAGTGCGCACCTTGCATGTGCAGCAGGGACCCCTGGCTTTGTTGAAACTGTGTGGCTGCTAAACTGTCCTCAAGAAAGCCCAAAAGGTTCCCTACACTGCCCTTTTGTACCGCGATGGCCCGGGCTGCCAGGCTGTCACCCTGGGCAAGGTTTGCCAGCAGCACAACCGCCATCTCTCGGCATACAGGTACCTTTCGGTCTCCAACCAGGCGTACAAGATTCCCAAAAAGCTTCTCCAGTCGACTGAAGGGAGGTGTTGCGAGAATAAGGTCCACATTATTGTCCTGGATGCTGAGTTTACTGAGGGTCTCTAGGACCAGTCTCTGCGGAGACAAAGCCCCATTGAGTCCCAATGTAGGGAAAGGGTCCTGGGATTCAGCTGACGGGCAGACTGCCCAGTGGAGCAGGCCGTCGAGCAGGGGCAGACAGATGCTCTCGGGGTAGATGGAGAAGTCCAGCTGGCCTGAGATGTTCGCCAGAGTGACAAGGCAGTTCTCCCGCAGCAACTCCAGGCAGTCCCACCACCACTCCTCTTTGCTGCGCCCCACATCCTCATCAGCTTCCTCCTCCTTCTCATAGGTCAGTGGCGCCTGCTTGCGCTCAGGGTGCCAGTGGTGAAGCAGAACGAGGCGTCCCAGGAGCAGCAGCAGTCCAGGATGCTTGGACATCTCCAAGTCGTTGCCTGGGACAAAGGAGAGACTGCGAACGATATTGGAGACACAGACGCAGCGGCGGGCGAGCGAGTCCTGCCAGTTGGAGAGCGTGATCAGCGGTGCTTCGTCCTTGCTGTGAGGCTCATCCTCCAAAATGGTGACTGAGCACTGACTTGATACGGGAGAGCTGGAATGGGGGAGAGTCAGCTTGCTAATCTCCCGGATCATTCTCTCTGGTCCCTCTTTGTCTTTTTCCTTCAATATTGTCTCCAGGGCAGTCTCGAGGCTGTTGGAGGGCTTCTCTTCCTTTGCATCTGAAATGCCATCTGTCAGCTTCCCTGAGGAAGACTGCTGAGAAGACCTCTGATCCTCTTCTTTCCTTGGCTCTTCACTAGCAGAGGGCACTCCAGGCACCTCGCTCTCCCCATTTTCGGACATCCTCTTCCTTCCAGAAGCTTGGGTGGGCAGTGTCCGCATGCGCTTCAACAAACTCGTCTTTCTTTCAAAATGGGTCTGAATATGCTCTGTAGTGTCTCCCCCACCAATACTCCAATGCACTAGACCGCTATCAAACTCCTGAAGCCGGCCAAGCTTGTTAGAGCAGTCCACCACAAATGGATCTTTCTTTTTTACCACCTTTAGTGGAAGCTTATCAAACTTGCTGGCCTGTTTTGGCTTTTCTTGAGCCACAGCTGGGTCCAGGGAGGCTGGTTCTGATGTTTTCAACTCTGGAGACAAGACCTTGTCAGTTACTTTACCATCCTCACTGTTCTTTAACTCGTCCATCCTCTGCTCTGATTTTATTTGAGGCTGATCTGCTGACAAATGTTCTTCTGGCTGTGGTGATGAGTCTTCTTCCCCTTCATCCTCCTCTTCTGTTTCACCATCTTCCTCCATACCCTCCATCACTTGCTCCTCTTCATCTTCACCATTCTCTTCTTTTTGGAGAGCACTGGGGTCCAAAAGAGTTCTCTGTCCTGGGTCACCAACTTCATATTCCCTCAGAATACCAAAGATCTCAATGAGGCAACGCCGGAAATACTCCACTATTAGTTCCAAGAATCCAGGGAGCTGTGGAGAAAGACCGATATGTGATCAGAATGATGTCTATATATGGCAAAACTGTACTCTTGAAATGATGCGACATTGTATGCGAATTAGAGAAAAATAATTACCTGAATAAGGTTAAAATTAGAGATACTATTGTCATCATAAAGCAAGATGTTAATAGTATCCAGAGCCCATGTGCTCTCAGCCAGCAGACCCGATTTTAGTGACATCATAACTCTCCATGCCTCTGGTGTGCCTAGAAAAATATAAAAGGTATCTCAGCAAAGCAAAGTCTAAAATAGCCTTAGGCAAAACAGTACAAGAAAAATACCACAAGACAGAATTTACACTGAGCACCCTGCATTCCATGGCTATGAGTTATTAAGTGGTGGGTAAACTGCTGTTGTAAAGTTAAAAAAATAAAAAATTACTGGTATCTTCATGCAATTTTTCAGAATTGGGCTGTAAAATTGTTTAAGGTTATACAATGATAAAGCTTCATTTTTGTGTGCACACTGTACAGATAAATATGTACATACACACACAACTGAATTACAAGATACATAAAGAATCTTCATAAAATACAAAAAGATTTAAGGCTGTACTGCCTTAGTAGAAATTGCTTCTACAAAGGTGTATGTGATTGTTGTTTGATCATGGAAAAAGCTGCAATGTTTTGTACAAATGTAGCTATAAAATATTGAAACCTACCATTAGCCAAGAACAGATAGTTCAGTAGTGTGTAGCAGACTTTATATTCTCATACAGTGCTTGCTTCACAATGTTTCAACTGCCCCATGACCCATGTTTATGCAGTCTGAAATGGAAGGGCCCTTACCGATATCCTTCATGGTGAGCCGCCTGCGTGGTTTGAGAACAGGCTGTGAGGCCTCCACAGAACCTGGTGGGAATGGAGGGTCTCGTCTCATCAGTGGGGGCTGAACAGGGGAGGGGATAATGTGGGAGGCAGGGACAGGGGGGCCCGCCTTCTGCATCTTGATGTTGCTGTGCATGTAGGGGGATTTACTGGGGGAAGTCCTGCTCTCCATTGGCCGGGGCATTGGCGTTGGGCTAGATACCGGTGGAATGTGGTTTTGCATGGGTTGGGAAGGCTGATAGTTTGACTGCAAGGGACGGCTCATGGGTGGGCCGGCCCCGGCTGGGCCATAGGGGGGCTGTCGTGGCCCGGCCCACTGCCCCTCGTGATTAATACGCTGTTCAGATGACATCATCTCTTCAGAGCGATTCAGGCCATGGTAGCCAGGGCCTTGTGTGGGGCCGCCTGGGGGACCCTGTCGGTTTGGATAGTTGGGGTATCCCATCTCGCCTCGGCCCTGCCACATCCCAGCCTGGGGGCCATCGGGCCCAGGCTGCAGGGAGCTGCCCATCATCTGAGGGGGCATAGAGCCCTGGGAGTTGGGGCCTGGCGCAGCCTGCATACGATCTCTCCCAAAGGGAAAGGGGAACTGGTTCTGTGGTCCAGCAGGGCGGCGCTCTGATCCGGGATATGAAGTACTGAACTGGTTGAACATCTCCTGCTGAGCCGCTGAGGGACCAGTAGGAGGAGCCTGAGGTTGTTGCTGTTGGCCACTGAACGGCCCGCTGAACATCTCACCATCGTGATGTCGTTTGGCTGGAGGGTAGGCTCCCTCCCCTGGGCGCTTGTAGTTCTAATAGCAAACAAATTACGTTGAAACAATGAAGTGCTAATTATACCAAAATTAAGAAGAAATCATACTGAGTAAAATGGATCCATTTAGAGTATTTTACTGTGCAATAGGAGAGATATTATTTACATGTTTTAACACCATCTTAGTATGTTATTGACTAGTGTTATTACTTAAGAAAACCATTTCAAATATACACAAATGCATAAATACAAGTACATTACATACATCATAAATAAACTCATTGGTTATTTGCTAAATGAATTATATTGGAGTTGTTATAATCATTTACCGGCTGCTGCTGTGGAAACATTCCCGGTTGCTGGTTTGGGTACGAGCCACCAGGAGGAGCACTCTGGCCAGGATACTGATTACCATAGGAATCAAGCCTGCAAATTACACTATGCATCAAACAGAATATTCACCAACACAGAGCAGGGGCTGGATGATTTAAAAAAACAAAAACAAAAAAACAACCTTAAAAAAACAACCTTATTGTAAAAAAAAAATTAATAAATAAAAATAAATAAATAAAAAAAAAAATTAAAAAACCCTAAACCACTACCACAAAATGTTTTATTTTTAAACCTTTCATTAAATACACAACTGTAAAGATTCTTTGTTGGATTTTTTTTTTCCTTCACGAAAATCCAAGTAAACTGACCGCTGTTGCTGTGCAGGGTAGCGATTTGGTGAGTACATCCCAGTGTCAGTGTTGGAAGGCATCATGTTTGGCTGTGGTACTGCAGGCCCCATATTGCCTTCTGGGACCATCCCTGACTCTGGCCTACAAGCCCCACAGAAAGAATGAGTTACAGATCACATACAAAATATCACCTGGAGCTAAATCTGCTCCCTTCTCTTCACAAAACCAATACATGCACACAAGCACACAAAGCTGTTCATGACGAGGAGAAGGTCTTCCATGGCTTTACCTTCTGTCATAGCCTGGCCCGTATGGATACTGTGGTCTCTGGCCCATGGGCATATTCCCAATGGCACCAGCTGGTCCACGGTTAAACTGCTCTCCAAGACTGTTGTTGGGCCCCTGTCCACTAGACAGGAATGGCTCCCCAGCTACAATTACAAACACACGTTTATCTTTACCAAGTGTCTTTATGAAAGGTCCAAAATCTAAATTCTAGTGTTTAGTACTGGCAAAACAAACTGAAAAGCAAGAAACACAACTAGTCAAAAATACTTTTCATAATTTTGAACAGGCTAATATGATTGTTTTTGAGCCAGACTTTTATTTTAGTTTTCTATGATTTATTTTATTATAATACACAATCCACACCAACAGTTTTATTTCTAATTCTAGAAAATTAACAACAAAGAACTTGATTTTACCAGCAACCTGGGTACATCAGCGCCATAAAGGATTTTATTTTGTGTGTGACAAGGGAATTATAGCATCTCAAAATGCCCACAAGAAATCAAATCTGGCCATTTAGTACAACAATCCAAGCAGCTCCATATAAAGGACTTTACCTTTGCGCATGCCACTAAATGGGTCCTTGTTGGGCTCATAAGGGCCCATGCGACCAGGCATTTCTGGAGTGCTCATGCCAGACTGGTAGCCAGAGTTGGGGGTCATAGTGTTTCTCCTAGAGAAGGCTGGATCACTGCTCTCCGCAAATGGATCCTGAAGGTTCACACTGCTCCTACGAAACAGGCTAGATAAGGAGTTGTTCACAGTCAACAGGCACGGGACCACTACTGAATGAACCAAACTCACCTGCCGCTTGGCATCGTGGGCATTTGGCTGTGTGGTGTGGACGCAGGTGTAGGGGGCTTCAGGTCTCCACTCTCGGCCATGGAGCTGCTCGTAGACTGGGGCGTCTGAGGTCCCTGCAGAGAACCAGATCCGGCTGGACCACAAAGAGGGAAAGGGGTAAAGCCAGTTAGTTAAGAAGGGTAATAATAACCCGTTAAATGGCATGAGTAGCTGAGGAAGGCAAGTCTTTACCTGGGGAGGGTGGCTGAACTTTAGCCTGGTTTTTTTTGCTCTCTGTAGACAGAATGTCAGGCGGTGGGTCTTCGCCACGCTCAATCTTGCATTCAAACGCGTACAGACACTGAATGTACTGTTTCTTTAGAGAGCTGGCTGCGCTGCTGGAAGTACCAACGTTGAGACTTGTGGCAAGCTCCCTCCACTTTTTATTCTTGTTCACCTGCAAAGAGGAAAATAGTCAAAGAAAACTATTACCTGACTGACGTTTGACGCTCAGTATCAAGTCCAATGTCATATGTAAATAAACAGCTATTTTGATGCGACAAACCACTCCCATACTTTACAATATGAGAATATGTGCAACTTTCCCCATGTAATGCACTGACCTGTGTGAGGCCTCCAATCTCCTTGACAGACACATAGAGGCGGAAGAGATCCAGAGGCCTGCGGCCCACGGCGGGCAGGTTGTTCATGCCCATGGCCTTTTCCTCGATGAACGCCAGATAGCGGTCCACCCACATCTTTCGCTCTGGCTCAGAGCCCAGCTCATACAGACGTGTGATCTTCTCATTGGTTGTTGTGGAGGAACTTGACTTCTAGGCATAAGCAAATTTTTGAAAGGAATTACACAACAGCTCAAAACAAAAATGATTGATGCATTTGTTTACTGCACCTAATTATTTTTAGAGAACATTATATTTAAGAGCCATTTTGAGGAGCAGGGCAGGCTAACACACTTCCAGAGACGGGGAGGTTGCAATAATCCACCCTCTCTAACAGAAACATTTAATATGCTCCATGTCACTTGTGTGCTGAAAGCTAAAAATAATTTAAATGGGAGATCACATTATAAATGTATTATTTTACTCTCACTGCTTATGCTTTCACTTTGACGAAGCCTACAATGGTCAAGAACAGCAGCAAGTTCCACAAGTGCAGTCCACTGGATATTTAGGACATTCATGGCCTGGTAGTAGTTGGCCACTGTTGTTGCGGAAAGATGTGGTAATAAGTAGATATGACAATGCCATGTCGTTGCGTTTCCCTGCTTCTACCGCACTTCAGCTCTTCTCCGCCAATCAAAACACAGAACTCAACTCCACATCACACCAGACCTAAAACCATCTGGAATCAAACATACTTTATTTTTAACTTTTTGCTGTTCTAGTACACCCTGCCATCTTTATTACATCAAACCTGAAGAAAAGACCATGTGATTGCTATATGGTGTTAATAAAAATTCACACGCCCTTTCTAGGATGAATAAGCCCAATTCCAATTCCGACATAACCTTGAAAGCCATGGCTGGCTACTCTTCAAATATAGCAAACCACTTCAAAACGTGCTGAACTTCCTAAGTAAAATGTCTAAATTATGCATTTCACCTTTAAACTGTAAATTGTTACCTCATTATGATACTGCTTAAACAGCTGCTAGAAAGATATGCTTTCCCTCTTCTTTGTGCCGATGTCATATTTAGATATGCAGACAACTTAAGTTGAAGTCATCAGACAAGAATATTACCTCATGTTATGTCACACTGTAATTTTCCCCCTTGTGTGTGTATGTAATACTGATTCACACCGATTAGGATAGAAAGGGCATGCATGCACCTCCTATGATGTGTATGAAACCCGTGTTTAACAAAACACTCAACTAGCTTGAGATGCCTGATGCCACACAGTACAGATGGCACCAACAGCAAAATGCCAGCTGTCGAGTACACTGGGCACTGCACTGTACAGGAGAACAAAATTACTGGTGAAGAATTTTAATCTGGCTCCTACATTGGTCTGGGTTGGCAGTTACACTGAGCCCATGCCAGCCTGCACTACAATTTCCAGTCTGCACTCAGCCACGATGACAGGTATCCCCACGCATCCACACAGGCAGAACAGTATACGTTATATTCAGGTGGTCCAGAGGCTTGGATTTCATAATAGCAAAACGTGGAATTAGCTATATTGACATCTGATACTTGCCACTTCAAGCAATCTTGCCACTTCATACTGATATTATCAATCATGAAAAACACCGTTCTTTCTCAGTAGAGATAACCAATATTATCCTTAGGCATAACTGCAGAGAAAATGGGTTTCAAACCTTGGATTTCGAATCTGACTTGGGCGTCCCTTCGACTTTGTTATTAATTTTCTGTGCCTGATTCAGTTTCCCATCCATACCAAATTCTGGTCCAGGGGACATGCCTATAAAGAAACAAACAACAAACACATTCATTTCAATAAGCAGGAATAAAAATCAACCTGACGTTACTGCTACAACAAGAGTGCTGCTGGATCATCAATTGAAAATATTTATAAACAAACATGGTTTCTGCTCACCACTATTATTATTGGGTATGTTTCCTCCCATGGGGAAGGGCGTTCCCTGGGTGTTCATCATTCCCCCCATATTGTTCATGGAGGGCCCATATGGAGGCCCTGAGCCCATCATACTAGGAGACATGTTGGGGTAACCAGGCAGTCTGCAAGGCAAAACGTAATACAATCTGTAAACACTATATATAGGATATTTTGGTCAGAGAGACACTGGCATGCCTTCATCAAAGCAACATTAAAGGCCGGTCCTTCTTAAACACTTTCTACACTCGTTAAACTATCAAGTAACAGCATTAGATGGCTGGGGTTATCAACTGTTGAACTTCTATCTGCAGAGTTTAATGCTAGTGAAAGGTACCTGTATCTGTTTCTTTCCAGCAGCATTGAGAAGCGTGTCTAGAGTGTCCAACCGTACCCTCTGCAGATCGCTATGTCCCTCAGCTGTCTGTCTCTACCTCTGAGCTGACCTGCTATGTCTGAGAGCTGCATCTCTGCCTCATCTGTTCTAACTATAGGCCACTGTCACAAGACCAACACACAATACAACCCGAGAGAACACCATGCAACAATACTCGCATTCTATGATGAGAAGAAATGCATGATCATCTAGTCATGCTTAGGGACATACATATGGCCACAAATCTGGTGATGAGGCCTCACATTAAGCACTACTATTACTTGATTATTCTTCCAAGTGTTTGGGCTATTTTTGATCTCCATACCTGTTGTGTATTGAATTTGTAGCTCCATGCTGCATGGCAGCTGCTGCTTCCTGTGGTTTCCTGTTGAGGCCTGGAGGTGGGCACATCCCAGAACCCACTTGTGGGGGCATATTGCCCATGCTGGGGCCCATGTTGGGACCCATGCTGGGGCCCATGTTGGGACCCATGTTGGGACCCATGCTGGGACCCATGCTGGGACCCATGCTGGGGGCCATGCTGGGACCCATGCTGGGACCCATGCTGGGGGCCATGCTGGGGGCCATGTTAGGACCCATGCTGGGGGCCATGCTGGGGCCCATGCTGGGGCCCATGCTGGGGGCCATGTTAGGACCCATGTTGGGACCTATGCTGGGGCCCATGCTGGGGCCATAGGGACGGGGACCCATCTGTCCAGGAGGCATCCTACCAGGTGGCATGCCACTAAAAGGTGCTCCTCCTCCTCCTCCTCCTCCTTGTCCAGGCACAGGATTCATAGATCCCCCAATGCCTGGACCAGGATAGTTGGCATTGGGCATGCCACTGTATCCTTGCTGCCTAGGGTAACCTATAGATACAGCAGGGAAGAGCATGTTAATATACTATAGCAGACTGTAAACGTTAATAGGCCACGTAGAACACAGGCGTTCAGGAAATGGGTGGAGTTTGTGAACCACCCACTACATTTCTACAAGAGTGGGATGGATGGATATTTTATATATCTCCCCACTGTGGAGATTTTTGGCCATTCATTCAGAAGAGGTCAGACACTGATGTTAGATGATTTTTTGAGGTCAAACAATAATGTTGGATGAGATTTGGCTTGCAATCTCCATTCTAGTTCATTCCAAAGGTGTTCAGTGAGGTTGAGGTCAGGGCTCTGTGTGGGCCATCAAGTTCACAGTCATGCTGAGACACAAAAAGACCTTCCCCAAACTGTTCCCACAAATTCAGAAGCATACAATTGTCCAAACTGTCTTGGTATGCTTAAACATCAAGATTTCTTTCATTGGAAATGAGGTCTAGGCCAACCCCAGAAAAACAACCCCAAAACCAAACTTTCTGCCCCACCCAGACTCATCTGTCAGACTGCCAGATAGAGAAGCGCGACTCGTCACTCTACAGAACACGTTTCCAATATTCTAAAGTCCAGCGGCGGTGCGCTTTACACCAGTCCAACACTTTGACATTGTGCTTGGTAAGGCTTGCATGCAGCTGCTCAGCCATGCAAACCCGTGCCATGAAGCCCCTGGTGCAGTTTTTATGCTGATGTAAATGCCAAAGGAGGTTGGGATCTCTGCAGTTATTGATTCAGCAGAGCGCTCTCGACTTTTACACACCACGTGCCTCAACACTAGAGCTCCCAACTCTGTGATTTGCCACTTCGTGGCCAAGTTGCTGTGGTTCACAACACTTCCACTTTTCAATAATCTCTTGCTCACATGTGGAACATCTAGGAAAAAAATGTCTCAATCTGGCATCCTATTACAGTACCACACACATATTCAATGAGCTTTGTAGAATGAGCCATTCTTCCACAAACATTTGTAATGGCACATTATACATATATTATTTTTTTAAATAAACAAACAAATAAAACTAACTACATCAAACAGTTTGATGCATTAAATCCATTCTACTTCTCCCACACTGTTCGACAATATTCCATATATATATATATATTATATATAAAAAATCCAAAAAATTACATTAAGACAGTAAACATCACATTCAAAATTCTTCCTCACTAGCTGTGCAGAGGCTCAACGTCCCCTACGTGCACTAGCAGGCTGGAGCGCTGCTGCAGCACGCAGTCACAGCGGCAGCTCAGCTGACGTGGGCTGTGCTACGTCAGCTGCCTCTTTTCACCCAGGCTAAAAATAGTCGCACTGTGATCCACTGGGCTCTCAAAGAGCGAGACAGAGGGAGTGAGAGAGCAAACTGAAGCCCAGTCCGAAGAGATGAGCACTTGGTGTTGAAGTTCTCGGACGTGCACCGACTACCTTCAACATTTTAGTCATCACAAAAAAAAAAAGAAAAAAGCTCATACTAACTAGACAGTTTGTTAGAAATAAATATAAACTTAATAGCAGTTACTGAAACAGATTTGAAACCAACCACGATGCCCAAACCACAGAGAACAAATTTTGCTTTATATCAGCTACACCCATATACAATTTGAAACAATGAAATGTTAGACAGAAACCAAAATACGTGCACATGCTTCAGGGTAGGGAGTGGCATGCATGAGAAATCTGTACAATATCCAAACAAGTTCTTTGTTCATACTTGTAAACTTAAAAGAAATGGTGAATGGGGTGCCCTCTAAACGTTCTTTGCATCAATATAGCTTTGTTAGCTGTGATAATGTTTATACCCTGTACATTAAATAAGTCTGCAGAATTACATTTTATTTTGTATGTTATGTTGAGCTTTAGGTTGCCAAGTTTGAGAATGGAACCCTATTTTATGTTTCCTCTTATTTAAAAGTATGCCACACAATCTCTTCTGGTTTACAGTAAGATGTGATGAGCACAGAAGCACATTTAGAAAGTCTTGGTTTTGACCTGCTCACCTTGTGGACCATACTGGGCACCTTGAGGCCCATAACTACCCATGGAGTTATTCTGCTGATAAGGGCCCATCCCAGCATGCATCTGAGCTCCAGACGACTGGCGTGGGGACAGGGCAGAGGCAGACTGGGGAGAGCCGTAAGATGCCATCTGAGGGTTCCTTTGCATAAATCCTGGTAGCGAAATAAAACTAAAATCAGCTGAGAGAGCAAGGAAACTGAAAAAATATTATTACAACACTTATGGATGGTTTTACCTCGCTCCTGGACCATGCCAGGCTGATTCATAGAAGGGTGCAAGATGCCATCAGATTGACCACTAGGGGGGCGAGGAGGCATCTGGTTTCCTGTTTAGGGGGGGTGGGGTTTAAAAAATAAATAAATAAATAAATAAAACAGCACATCAAGCTAATGTTACATCTCCCACAGAGCAGATGGAAAAATGTATAAAGCTCGCTTCAAAACAAAAATCAGTTTTTTACAGGTTAACATTCTTCCGTGCTTTACCTGGCATGGTAGCTGGAGAGAGGGGTCCAGAGCGAGAGGCTGTGGCACTAGCGGGTGAGCCGACAGGCGAGGGTGAAGGGCCACGGATGCCAGTCAGGTGAGGGGAGGTGTGGGGGGAGAAGGGCGACTGGGCTGGGTTGCTCTGCTCCCCCTGACTGCTGGACACTCCGGATGTGCTGACACCAGGACTAAGGGCTCCTTCTGTACCTGTGGGAAGGTCGTCGATAGAACCCGACAGGTCCTGCAGACAGGAGAGAGGCAGGTGTTCAGTTATGAAAACTAAAAGACAGTGTCATATTCCCCACATGTATACACAGGGCAGAACAGGTGCAGAGAGCGTGCTTCCTCATACAAGTGAATCTGAAACTGACATTTGAAAATGACTCACCCTGTTCTCACAAACACCAGAGAAAACCCAATGTGGGGATCTTACATCTACAAAAATAATCATTTTTTTCTAAAGTTAACTACAATAATGTCAACCTAGCCAACCAAAATATAAAAAGTAAAAAAAAAAAAAATTAAAAAAAAGAAAAATTCTACATTCAGCACGAAGCCATGAGTTTGAAAAAAGCAGACTACAGAAAATACACCATTATAGCTAAAGCTAGCAAATCATTCGTGGTTTTTAAATAAAAAATTCCTGTGTTATAATTTTACACTGAAAGGTGTTGAAATTCTGTAATGGCAAATTAAACTGGAACGCCTGTTCACCCATGCAAAAAAAAAAAAAAAAAAAATCATAAATATTACAAAAAGGGAATACATGTCTGTACTTTATTTCTCCGTTACAATCTCCACCACACAAACACATTTCTGGCAGCATTTCCGCTGAGCCACAGACACTCCCCACCACACCACTCCTCCCCACCAGCCTGCTGGCCTTATTCATCTCATCTGGGGCGGGGGAGTGGGGATCACAAAGCGTCCCACAAGTTGCCATGGCTACAGTGGTTCACTGCACGTGCGCTGAGTCAGCACGCACACACACACACACACACACACACACAAGTCTCTACATCTGCCTTGGAGGTTTTTAATGCATCCACTGTCTCACCATCTCACAACATTCAAAATTCAGATCCAAGTCTTGTACCCAGTAAAGATGCCAAGAAAAGCCAAAGAGTTCCAGGACAGGTCCCTCTCCCCTTAGCTGAGGTCTGCTTCTGAAGACCCAGTAAAACAATCACCTGATGTCCTCTTAAGGAATCCCCCCCACTTCACACTGCAGTCAATGAGGAGGATCCTTAATGACATCTCACACTTTGTAAATAATTACACAGCAACAGAAATCATCCAATACATTGTGCACATTCACAACTCAAACGCGACTCCTTTAGCAAGTAACATATCTTAAGAAATGATGTGACAAAATAAGAGAAGATGGAGGACTCACAGGGAGACTGGAGGGCCTGCCCTGAATGTCATCAGAACCACTCTTGGTGGGGGGCACAGGTTGGCTAGAGGGAGGCGCACTGGACTGAGAGCTGAAGGACTCCTGGGAGATCTCCTGTAGTACACAGTACACAGTACTCATCACTTGCAAGCACATACATCCCACTCAGCTACATGCATCATGTCTGAACATTGGTGATGTTTCAGTCTTATCAAGCACTCGACAGAAGCTCCCAAGTCACCTGAGGAGGAGGAGGAAACCGTTGGTAAGCTGTCTGTTGCTGCTGCGAAGCATTCTGGGTGTACGGCGCTGGCTGACCATGCCCAGGGGGCTGCTGGGAGGCAGGGGCAGGGGCCTGCGGCGGCTGCTGTGAAGATGGCTGTTGGGGACCTTGTCCAGGTGGGTAGCTGGGCTGGGCCTGCGACACTGGCGGAGTCTGGGAGGCGCCCTGAGATGGAGGCTGAGAGGGGGGCGCCTGCTGTTGGGGGTAAGGAGACTGGCTAGATTGTGCCGCAGGGGTAGGAGTGAATGGGGGCTGCGACTGGGCTGGGCCCTGTGGTGGGCCTGACATTGGCCCCTGGGGTTGCTGGGGCATGTGAGGCTGTTGGTAGGGAGGTCCACCCTGTCCGTGAGGGGCAGACGGCTGGGACGGGTGGGGCTGCTGGGAGTAGGGGGCTGTGCTGCCTGGTTGGCCAGGGGGTGGCTGAGGGTACGGGGCCTGCTGCTGAGCAGAGTGAGGACCCTGACCCTGCTGACCGTAATAGGACTGTTGTCCCTGCTGTCCATAGGCCCCTGGTCCCTGCTGTCCATATGGTGCCATCTGCACAGAAAACCAGCACCACACTCATCAGCTACAAAGCTAAGCCGCTCGAAACTATACAAAACCAAAATAAAACAAAAGCACAGTCGTATTTCAGATTCCAATAGTTTTAATCAAAATTCACACTATTGTACAATTTTTTTTTTTGATCAGATTATGACTACCACAGTGAGTTAAAATAAACGTTAAAGCAACAGAAAACATTTTTTTTGTACCATAACTCTAGGTAACTGGAAAAAAAAAGTTGATAACGTTCACTTTTCTTCATGGTAGGATAACCTTGCAACAAAGAGCAACATCAGAAAACTGAAATATGATTGAACACAAATGCACATCTACTCTGGCCAGACTGCAAGATCAGTCTCAATGTAAATAAGGTCAGCAAACCTGAAACTAGAATTTCCAATTGCACAAAATTCTCTAGTAAAACCTGTACGTGTTCACTTACACCCGAGAAGCACAGATTAGCACAGGTATGAGGCAGCACTGACCTGCTGTCCATACTGCATGCGTCCCTGCATGCCCATGGGGTATCTCTGAGGGCCAGGAGGCCCGTAGCCCTGGCCTTGATACCCAGGTCCCTGCTGACTCCCTGGAGGCCCTTGATGAGCCTGCTGGGGGTAAGGGCTTCCCGCTCCGTACAGCTGACCACGCATCTTCCCAATCTGATCCATAGAAGCTGGCGCCTGTGGAAGCACAAGAAAAGTGTGCATTCAACATGGTGAACATGGACACAATACAACCATCATACCTAGCAATGCTCATCAACACAGCAAGTGTTTGGGGGGGGTACAACGCGTGACCATTTAATGAAAATATTTGCAATAATTTGCAATGCAAGCAGATAAACCTACGGTCCCAACATGAAACTAAAAGCAGACAATAGTACTACACAATGGAAACTATGTTCCATTGTACCATACACTGACCTCATTAAAAACAACCGATGAATACTTTAAATGACCGTTTAAAGATAAATCTGCATTTGGTAAGCACAAATGTATTCAGCTACCAAGTATTAGGGCATTTAAATATACTGTAGTGCGATTATACTGCTATATATTGCAATTGCAAGTTGTTTTGCAATACATTTAAAAGCTAGCAGTGAACACTTAATGCAGCACGTTTAAAGCTGGTCTGCATTACTTCAACCAGAGCCACTTGTTTTCTCTAGGACACAGAACCATGCATCCGAACCAAGCAACTGTGAAGGAATCTATTCAAACCAACAGTCAAATATACGTATTTTAAGAAGATATGAGAGAGCCACTTCATGGCTTTGATTTCAAATTGGGTTCAGTGTAATGGTAATTTGTCTTACCACTGAGGCTAATTACCCACCAAAAGAATTATTCATATACCAGTTTTTTTCTCTAAAGCAATGAAGACAAAGCATGTATGAGAAAAAGAAAAGGTGCTCACAGCGAAGAGCACGAGGGGGAAAGGGAAGGGAAGAAGGCAGACAGCAGAAACACCCTCGTTTCCCACGGCTGTTAACCTGCATTTTACCCTTTTCTGATTTAGTTAAGGAAGTCAAGTGCGTTAGCTATATATAATACATTTCAAACGGAGGGCAGTCTGCCGAATATTTAACACATTCCAGCTGTGCTTCATTTTGAGACCGAGCCAAACCAGCTATTCCTTTAAGAAAAAAAGGAGAGAAAACCCCCCCCCCCCCAAAAAAGAGAAACAAACTGGCACTGAATGAATGAACCATAGCAACATTAGTAGACAAGTGCAGAGAAAGCCTTGTGCACAGTGGATGGCTGAAACATCCATCAGTTCATCTAAACTGTTCACGTCTGCACTTACAAGCATGTTATAGATGCTGAACAATACAAACGGACGTGTTGGTCTTCATTCGGCAAGTCTTGAAAGCAGCATTACAGCAAAACTGCCAATACACTAAGTGAGTTCAATTCAGCCTTGATAAGGACAGCAACATGAATAAGATAAAACTGATAACTGTTCTAGCAATGCTAAAACTGACAATTAGGAAAACATAACTGAAGAATTAAATAACTTAGAATGGGATGTCCCAGTGTGTCATGGTACAGCACTGATAGAGATAGCCATCCTGTGATACCATCTATAGTAACTGGCTTCAGATCAGCAAAACAATCCTATACCAGAAATTGGGAGCATAAGTGAAGGAATCTGAGCCGATACAGTCACAAATGCAGCCTGAAAGCACAGCAGTGCTTTGCAGTTGTGCACTAGAGGTCACGTGATAACAGCAGGTTAATTTGGGCAGGTCACATGCTAACAGCTGGATTAGCTTGAGCAGTTTATACACAGGCGTAAGTTTATCTGTATAGGTTTTCTTTAGATTAATCAACACCATGTACAAATGCAAATGTCTATGCACTCGCACAAGAGTGATGACAAATTGCTATTAGGTAGACAGTTTTGAGAACCTGGAGTAGGGGGAGTTAGATACCTTCTAGTGAGAGCATTTAAACAAGACAAAAAAAACGTTTAGCACTGTTCACCATCATGGATCCACAACCAACCACGACTCATTCATTAATCTGTTATTTACAATGAAAAACAAACATTTGTTTCCAGTTTGGCCTTGAAGTAAATGAAATTCAGGGCCAGGGAAATGAGAAAGAGCAGCAGAAACCTGCCAAGCAGAGCCAGAGAGAGGAGAAACAATAACTGAACATGTAAAGCACCCCCTCCTTCTCTAAAGTCAACTACTCTGTGGCATTAGTATATTCAAACTACACGACAGCTGCTGAGTTTGCAGTTATCCTGCAGAGTTTTAAGGTGGACTGGAAAATTTGAATAATAAACTAGAGAACAAGTTAACTGTATTTAATTCCATGCATAGATTATTTTTGATGGAAAGAATTACCATTATGTAATCATCTTGTAATCATTATTAGATTACATTTCTATTGGTTTCAAGCAAAGGTCGAGTGAAGAGAGACTTGTAATTTAGACAGCCTTTTTCTGTCCGTTCACTTAGTGCCTGGTGTGTGGGAGGGCACTCAGTAGATAGAATAGTGATGTACTGCTGAAATTCACAAGAATACCTACATGGTTAATATTAAATTGGTGCGGAATTACAGGTGTATTCAGTAACGAGGGAAAAAAAATGCCTTTTTCCTCCAACAAGGAACCGGAACCATTCTGGTTCACGCTCCTCAAACCGTGGTGCCATCAAGAACGTTTTATTGGAACCAAGGTTGTGCCATCGATGGACGACACAGCACAATATGAGACTAAACAGTACTAACAAGATGGTGGAGGGCATAAGTTACCTGTGAGCATGTGTGTTGTTGCTACAGATGGTTGTCTTGTTCTGATGCACAACTCTAGTCTCTGTACTTTTGATTTTTTCAGCTTGTTTATTACCTGCTCCTTGGTGCACAAAAACTCTCCCCTAGCCAAATCAGTGACCAGTTCACCATATAGCGTTTCTTTTCTTGACATGCCTCCATGTCGCAGTTTGTGCTGAAGAACCTGCTGTTCCTTGGTTCCAGCTATGAATGAACTTTTATGATTCTAGAACACCTATTTATTTATTATGGTGAAAATGCACCAAACAGTTCCAAAGAAGGTTCACGAAACAAACGGTTCTGCTTCCACATTGGTGGAAAAGGGGAGGGTGCTCACATGTGGGGGGTGAATACAGTACAGCAGAGAACCAAGCAGGTGATGGCCAAGACATTAAATATCATCTCACTAAGAAATTCTGCATAGAAATGGAACAAAAGTATTTCTGGAGTTTTTTCCCCATATAATTTTACTAAGATTCATCGTCATATCCATGCACTAAATCTGTAAAAAATGCATATATACAACAAATAAATCCCAAACAACCTATGCTTCACCCAAACAAGTGAACCACAGCTCTACATTTGTTTTTAAGGGGGGGGGTATTATATATATCTCTCACACACACACACACACACACACACACACACACACACACACACACACACACACACACACACACACACACA
>JAOXYF010000008.1:10553496-10598269 GCA_028565775.1 Sternarchorhynchus goeldii
TCTCTCTCACACACACACACACACACACACACACACACACACACACACACACACACACACACACACACACACACAGGATCAATATTGGGCTATTTCAAATGCAAGATTTTGGTACTGGATTGGTGCAGAAACATTGGTACTGTGCCATTGGGAACATCTGACATCCAAGCTGACATTACAGCACCATTTTACAAACAGCTAATCTGACCACATAACCATCCCTACTGGAGGTCTAAAGCTATTTACTGTGATTTACAAAACACAAGAGAGTACTAAACAAACAATAACACGAGTCTACAAATATCCAAATCTATAGTGTGTTTATCCATTCAAGTCCTTCTGATTTAATTACCAACCTGACGGAAGGCCCCCTCTGGTAAACAAGCTCTGGTCTGAAGTGGCTGAGCCAAAGCAGCTCTTGACATTTTCCAGTGTCCAGATGAAAAAATAAAATAAATAAAAGCAGCACATGGCTAATCTGCATAAGATAAAGCAAATGCTCCCTTGGCAGGATCCACCACTAGGCTAGCTCTTTGATTGGCTGTGGGGGATGGGGTGGATACTGAATTTCCATTAGATAAACTGAACGCAGGGAGCAAACCATTTAACTCTGTAGCAAAAGCTCTAATAATCCAAACCACAACTTCAAAAGACAACTGTGCAGCAATGTTTAAGAAAGGACTGCAATACCCTTCTTACTGGCACCTGTTACAGTCAAATAATTTGGTAATTTCATTTCAAATGAATGAAAATAATCCAAACGTAATACACAATTACACCAACTGTCTACATTGATCAACAAAGAATACAGGATTTGATTATTAATGAAAGACAAAGTATCAATCAAATGTACTTAGAGGAACTATGAGAGTGTGTTGCACACTACTACAAAATAACCATATAAATAAAACACATTGCAATTGTGCTTCCATCTATTGTGACTACTACTAGTAATACACTAGTAAACTTATGGCTAAACACTAGCCAGCACATTTTCTGAAAAAATAAGAAATCTGCTGCATCATGCAAGTGTTGTTCCTTTAAACAAAATCTGCAACATCTAATATTCTGATAAATCAAGATGCTCATCCATCACAACAAAACAACTTATTTATTGCATGTTCATTTCGCACCGAAACATATCGTTATATTTGCAACTCTATGTGCAATGCAAAGACAACAAAGGTGTCCATATGCTAGAGAAAATGGGATAACAGCAACTTCATGCACATCCTACCAGTCTAATACGCCCCTAGAAGTCCATAATAAGCAGAAAAGTTAGAGCCTTTTCGAAACTGTCAGACATGTGGAGTCATCCTACACATCATTCTGTTAAAGTATATTTTTAAGATGGCTTATTTGATGAAATCTCCAAAGAACAAAATACCACTAGTCTATATTCTGTCAGTCCTCTGCCTACTATACAATCTGGAACAGGCCAACTGAAACTGCCTTTCCAAGTCCCATACATGAAGCTGGACCTAGTGGATTTAGGCTTGCTGGCTGAGCAATTCACAGTGAAACAAATACAACTAGCAACAAAAGATGCAAACCTGCAGCTCACAGCATCTGTACGAGACTCCTAGCCAAAACAGATGCTGAATAGAGCTGAGGATTTGTAGGTCCAAGTTACAGCAGCAGGTGAGCAGCTCCACTGGTTATTCATGCAGGAAAGATAAAAAATTATAGGGATGTTTTCGAGATAAAACTTTGCTCACTTTAACCTGCACACATTGTCTGCTCCTCTGTACCTCACGATATAACGCAAGTAAAATAGCGATCCAGCAATCCACCCACCTGTTACAGAATTCCAGATTTTTTTTAATCAATATCAATTTATTGTATTAGCATTAGTTATAAATTCTTTCTTAACTTAGGATAAGAAATTACAGTGGAGGACAATGGCACAGTGATCATAATGTGTAACATGATGCATGTCTATGGAAAACAAAATGTTTAAAACATTATTTGCTTCCTAGTTACAGACACATGCTTACGAAGATAGTAGGATCATATCTGAACCTATTCAGCACTAAAATGAGTTTGGGTAGCCAATGCAATACAATTCAGTCGTATTAAACACACATTTCAATCATTGTAGCCACACAGATTTAAATTATATACGCTGCATGTTCTTTACTTAGTAAATATGATCAGTGCACTGTTACCATAAAAGATAAGCAATTGCCTACAAGATAAACATATTATAAATCATCTGCACAAATGGCAGCAATGGCCAAAACCAAAATCTCCATTCACCAATGGTAATAGCACCATGGGCTTCAAAAGAGGCATTGCAGAAGGCCTTGATGGTCATAGGAGAGCTCAAAACACAAATTTCTCCTGCTTGCTGTACGAGTAAAATGTCAGATGCCCCTCAAGATGAAAAATAATCAGTATTCTAGCAAATCTTTCATTTCTGGCCTGACGGATGAACCCAAAATTATGATAATGCAATCCTGTCAGTTATTATTTAAATGTACAGTGACGTTTCATCATAATGCAAGTCACAAACCACTTACAAGATATTCTACTCATGTGCATAACTTAACTTTCATCTAGAAGAATGCTTCATGTTTGCTGAAATTAGCCCATAACATCAGAACAGCAGTCTGAATCGAGGATGATGGTAGATTTAATGGACAGCTTCAAAACCCCACCTTTAAGGGCTTCATAACTTTACTAGTGAGCCCTCAACATACTGGCGTACTGAAGTTAATTATCTCTCAGGTTTTCTTCAGAAAAATAAAGCGTGTATATAAACTTTTCATTTGTATACAGGAATGGTAATTGAGAACTGCGGCCTAACAAAATAAGTAATCGTAATAAGTTAAATAGCTTTCTAATGTCCACTTTGACCCCCAGATCAGGCCTACTTTTTGACAATACATGATGCCAAATTAGTTCCCTATACAGAGAAACACAGAATTTGATTATTCAAAATATGGTTAGCACACCTCAAATGCACATCGGTTTTATTAAGTATTATTTGACAAATTGCATGTTCCACTTAAAGCATGGAAAGACAAGCAACATTAACTAATGAGGAATTGATTCTGCGTTACATCATATGCAATTATAAATGGCCAAGAGCACAGGATGAAGAGCCAATCAGATCTCGGCAAGCATGTCAACCCAAGACCAACTGTCTCCTGGCTTTGACAGAAGGATTTTACCTCCACAATTCAAATCCCAAAGCAATGCAATCTGCACTTACGCAAGCCACTTGGCTTGCCTTTACAGGCAGACACTAATATCATTCAGTCAGGCCTATGTTTCAATCTGTAGTTTATCCGAGCATGTCAGAATTCGGAGTACGTTTCCCCCAGAATAAAATAAACTTCATTAATGCGTGTAATGTCTATTTAGGATAGCCAATTTGTGTGTGTTCTGTATTTGCGCTAGCTAGCCAGCTAGCTATTAACGTTATTAAATGAGCAGCTAGCTAGCCAAGTCCTTCAAACAACGTAGGCGTGAAACGTCCGTTCAGCCGCTATAACAAACTCGTTTAGCAAAATATGGTCAAGTGACACTTGGAACACGATTCTTTGATTACAACTGTACATCGCTTTATTTATATCTCAATGAATTCCCATTCAATGCTAAAAAAACAACAAACCGAACAGCTAGCCAGACATCGTTAGCTAGCTAGCTAACCTTCAGCTAATTACGTTTAAGCCGCCTGATCATGGAAAAGCAAGTGGCTACAAATACACATTTCGCGCTTTTCCACAGATCATGCACAACTTTGGCTCTGCGGTGTACTGTAGTTTCCTTTACAATTACACAAACATTTATTAAAGTCGCAAACAGGTACTATTCCATCTAAATAAAGCTGTTAAATGAGGTAGTACATGAAAAACCAAGGAGGCAGCCATTTTAGAGTATGCCTTGGTTAGACAATAGCTAGCCTGGCGTGTTCGGTTCACATGTTTGACAGAAAAAAAGGCAAATGGAAATATTTTTTAAAAAACGTAATTGTCAATTTACCTGGTTTCTACCAAGAGGTTGCCCTGTACTTCCCGGGCTCATGGGCGGCGGGTGATGGGTTCTTTGTTGCCAACCCGGATGGCCCCCACCGTACTGGCCACTACTGCCAATATCTGCTGGTCCCTTGTTAGCACCTTCCTGGTTGTTGTAGTCGCTCTGTGGGTAATTAGCGTATCCCCTGGTCGAGCTCGTGGAAGTCAGAAGTTGGTTTAGAGTTGGTGTGGATGTTGGCTGTGGATTTCCCATATTATACCTCTGATTATTATACGATGCAGTCATAGCTGTTGATCCTCCCGCTGGCTGTTGCTTGGCTGACTGCCCCCCTACCGCCTGAGCTTGAGTATTACGCGGGGAGTTCATGGCGTATCCTTGGCCTGGGTATGATGTTCGGTTGGAGAATGGATTGTAGCTGTTGAACTGATGGTTAGGGAAGCCGTGTTCGTGAGAGTTTGGCTGATACGGGTCCATCATGTTGCTCGACAGCGCGGCTGGCCCCGCTGCAGCTGCCATGCCAGGGCTTTGTTGTCCGCCATGTTGATGAAAAGGGGCCCGTCCATAGTGCTGACTGTAACCATAGGAAGGTGGTGGAAAAGCAGACGCGTGGTGATGTACCATCCCGGGGTGGTTATTCCCTTCGGGTCCAGTGGTATCATTTTGATTATTATTTACCCTAGAAGGATTCCCGTTCCCGTTCTTCATCTCCGATTCGCCTCCTCCCCCAGCATTTCCAACATCGGCCCGGTCGTGCAGTTCTCCACGGCCCGGAGATCCGCTCTCCAATCCCGGCTCCTTATTTTCCTGCTGCTTCTCCCCCGGTACCGACTCCTCCTTTGGGTCTCGATCCGGTTTTTTTAGCTCGGAAGGCGGGCTGGTGTTGAGAGAGGTAGCGCTGGCGACCTGAGCGGCCATGATACCCCTCTCTCCCTCTCGGCGAGTCAGTCACAATCAAACGCTCAACATTGAATGTAAATACAATAGTTTTACACCAATTTACCCGTGTCCCGAGTCATCCCCACCCCTTACGCCGGACCGAATCCGGACCGCACCGTCAATACAGTTTTAAAAATAACTATTAACTTAAATTCAGTTCCCCGGAATGAATTTAACGGACTCAGAATTTGTGGGGGTTCTATTACAGAACTAGTCTACAGCGGAGGAACGGATCACACCAGCACGAGGCTCATACAGCCATTTTACCGAGATACACTGGCGCATGAGAAATACGGATCGGATTCTCAACAGAGTCCGGAATGGACTTGGTCGGAGGTGTGCGCGCGTGAGTGCGTTTGTGTGTGTGTGTGTGTGTGTGTGTGTGTGTGCGCGCGCGCGCGTTGGGGGGGGACTTGCCGTTGCATAACAGCAAGTAAAGCAGTTTCTTGGAATAAAATATACTGACTTACAGAAAATCTACTGTGGCTTCATCATAAATATATAGTAAGAATGACTAATTTCTTGACTACATCCAGGGCTCCAGTGGGGTTTGTAAATGCTAGGTGCTGTCCTGTCTAATAAAGTGTTGACATTGAAAGGCATTAAGTGTATTTCCCTTGCTATTACGATATAGCAAAGGGGAACAAAAACACACACTTATTTGTTTTATTATAAAATGTCAGTTGAGAATTCCACCTCAGATTATATAAGTGTCTGAAATGTTGATTTTTTATAAATGTTTACCGGCCACACTAATAAAACTAGAGAGAGGGAGAGCTTTGCTTGTTGAGTAAAGCATAGGAAGAGGCAACAGAAGGGAGGGTTAGTGGTGGGCTGGGCTAGTCTGCAAGCAGGAAGTGAAAATTGAAAAAAAAAAAGGGAGGGAGAGGGTGAGAAGAAAATCAGATAAACCACAGCAAGCGGTTGAAAGGCAGAATACATTATCATCACAAAATAACCTCTGTCTATTTATACTGTGGTGCAGTTTGGACCCTGAAAGAAATAGAGCAGGGTTCTCACAGGAGAAAATATTCCTCTTTAGAAGAATAACATCGTCTCACGTCCTCACATCATCTCCCCACCCCCCTCATCTCTCCCCTTTCTGCCTAGCTCTCTAGCTGAAGCCTTGCTGGTTGCAAAAGAAGCACAACTCTGGTAGTGATCATGGGGGATGGGTAGCACAGAACAGCTTTAATGCAGTGCAGTGCTGCTAGCAGCCTAGTGCTGGCCTGCTCTAGCTTTCCTCAGTGAGATAGGGAGATCTTTGACAGCTGTTTTAAAGCTACATTTTCGAGATAGGCTTTAGGGATTTAATTTGTCTTTATATGTGTTCATATATCTGAATACTTTACACAACAACAATATAAAAAATACAAATAAATATTTCTTAGTCCCATTTAAACACATGTTTGTAGCATTTCTATTTGTTCAACCATAAATATTTAATTACAGAAAGCCCCTAACTGCAGATTGGAGTTAGCTGTGATTTGAAAAATATGAACAAATATAGATCATTTTAATCTTGTATTCTTAAATCCATACCTCTCTTTGGGATTATTTAACACTGGGTTCAGATATAGCATACAATGGTGTTGGATTAACAGATCTGAACACTTATGCCAAAGATGAGACTGAAATTTTAGCTTCAAAAGTAAAATTATAATACAGCAATAATATGCCATGTTTATCACTGTCATTATTGTTATATTAAATTATAAAGGCTTTGTTTAGGTCAAAATTATGTCTCATTTTCTATTATATTAGAAAACCTAGCATGCTGATAACTAATAATTCATCAGAGACATAGATAACGTTAATAAAATAAAAACTTTGAAAGAGCAGCCAATTAGATGTCCTATATATTTTGTTATTACTAGTTAAAAATGTCAGAGTATAAGGTATAAGGTATAACATGTAAACCCTATACTCCATGACCCCAAATATGCCAACTGGCTACACATAAACTACACCCAAGTAAAAGAGAAGAGACTGTTCTATGAAGCGCACTATTCAATCAGTGGTTCATTCAATCGCTAGCTTTCAGACACACCCCCACATGGGAATCTACAAAGTAACCAGAGCAGACGCAGGGAAGTTGGGCCTTGGCCAGCAGGTTGCTGGGCAGCAGTCACACACACACAGAATCGTTCGCTGAAGTGTGCTAAGGAAAGAAGTAGCACTCTGGGGAGCCGTAGCTGCAAAGGATAGATGTGGGGTGCGCATACACACACGCTTCTTGTCCACTGCTAAACACAAAACAAAATAAATACAATCATCTAGGCACTGTATCATTTTACCTGCCTAAAATGTTCTCTAAAATAATATATATTTCTATCCAATGCATAATCATTTAAAACCAACATATTTTAGGGCTATTATTTTCACACTACATTATCAACCTAATACGTATTTACTGAGCACAAACATTCCCTTCATTTACTATGTATTATTACAGAATTATCTATTTGAAAAAGAGAGGGAATTGCTGGACAGAAATACATTTATTGGAAATCACAATGAAATTGAACAATAACAGAAATAGAAAAGACAATAGCCCTGTCTATTTGTTAAACTAGGGCATTCATAAGCCTATAAAAGCAGAAACAAATTTCACATTGCTAACTCCTTCTGCCTGTCTGGCCCGTTTTTTACTGTGCAGATCATGCTAAAATGTGAACTGGATTCTGGATTGAGACAATAGTTGACATGCACATCCACAGCAATTTAGCATTTTTTGTGTTTTGTCCTACAAAACCCAGTGCCATCAAAACCTGGCACTCGCCACAGGACTTTACAAAAGACGTCATTAGTGATGTCTCAGAGCAGTTGCTAAGTTAGTGGCCAGACACAGAGTAACAAGAACAATATGTAAGGCCCAAAGAAAACACATGCTGATCACATCAAAAATATAAAACGAGGAAGCAATAGTATGCAGACAGGATACAAGATATAAATAAGTAAGAGACAATAATAGCTCTTTGTAGATATCTCAAAAGCAGGATTGACATGCAACTCAAGTATTGAGAGAGTTGAACTAACACTTAGCTCTCCCTCCTTTATTATGTATGGATCAATCTAAATACAGTGATTGTTTAGTTTAAGATGTGGTACTACATACAACCATAAACATATATGATATATATCACTAGGAATGTTGATAACCATCAATGGAAAATTCCATCAAACAGTTAGTTATGTAGTAGTTCACAAAAATATATTGTGAGTAAATTATTCAATTAAGTCAATGAAATATATTTTTAGAAAATATATATATTGTAAACAACTGGCTTCCTCATATTTAAGCTTGAATTTTAAATGCATGCATACATCTATTTTACACAGATTTTTTATTTGTTTTGGAGAATGACATGGACAAAATATAAAGTTACAATTATTATTATATATTATCAAAAATATATATTATTATATATTATCAAAAGTTATATTATTTTTTATTATCACAAAGTATCTATTTGTGAACCATCTTGGAGGTAGATTGTACTGAATTATCTAATTATCTTTAACAAAAATATTTAAGTTTGTTGGATCATGTAAATGTTGTGATTAATCCACACCTATTTATCTAGAACATGTGTGATTTGATACAATAAAAAAAACATTCTCAGAGGATATGTTTACATACTGGTGTCATCTGCAATATTATTATAACAAACAATAGCCTATGTGGTCTAGGACTAACACATGAATAATGGAATAGTCAAAATAAGAAGTCATAAGTGAATATATGCAAATACATAGTTGGCAAATAGAACAACCTACATGCACTGTTTCATTACACCACTCCTAAGATGCCTTAGTAAAAGCAATGTTCTAAATAATTAATAATATATTACATCCATAGGACAAACATTTATTCTCTGTAAGATTTTTGTGCAATCTTGACCCAAATCACGTGGTGGGTTTTTTTTTGTTCGTTTGTTTGCTTGGTTTTTTTTTTGTTGTTGTTGCCTTTTCTTAAAAAAGGCCAACAAAACACGTTAACATGTCTTGGTACATATCCATTTAATGCACAAAATGAGTTTACCTTACAAATGTATTCATCGTATATTGTTTCGTGTGGCTTTTCACTAAGTTACTTTTACGTTTAAGACATGCAACTACAGTTTGGATTCCATTCCCACTCCAACTCCCACTCCGCTCCACTACGTGCTTTACCAAGACTCAGATGCACAGAGTGCGCTAAGAAGCGAAGCACACCCCTTTGGTCTTACAAATCCTTCCGCGAATCATACAAGTATGCGTTATGGTGATTTTTTGCGCAAAAGCTTTAATAGTGTACAGCATGACACAGGTTTACAGAGTACCTTTACTCGATCAGAACAGTCTAAAAAGCACGAATCTTTACACATAAAAAGAACCGATAAGGCAAGTTCTAAAACCACAGGCACTATGTAACATAGTTGTCATCTCTCCCTCGCATGTACAATGCATTCCTGTGTTATTCCGCTTGTGATAGGGCCTTTACAAGGTCCATGCTTCATATGATGGGGAAGGCGTCCCAGTTGCAGCAGCTTGCGAGAGATTAGAATGAACACTGCATTACAAGTATGAAAAGCCACGTATTAACTGGAGAAACTGCCATAGATACAGGCAATAGGTATATTTTGTGCACACACACAAACAAGTTACACCCCAGCGATGCTTGCTATTTTTACCCCTCATTGGTGTTACAGACGCTCGAACGCAGCTCTATTAATGTAGCCTTTAATTCAGAACACACTGTAAACCACCTTTCCTAGAATTTCTATGGATCTACCTGAAATAACTACCCATCCCTGTACGTCCTGTCAAACCAATATTTGCACAAAAGTAAATGGTCTGACAGCGCCCTCTGGTAGCTAAATTATTAGGTCTAACATTGCGTAACCCACAAAAAGACTTTTAAGATAAAAAAATAACTTTCTTTAGAACAGTGGTCACGAAACCTTTAAAAAAATAAAATTTCTGTGTCGAATTTGTCTCGACAGGCTATCACGCAAGTAGTTTTGCCCGCGATGAATACAATTTCATTTTTCAACAGGTAAACGTCGTGCGTCTTTGCTCTTTTCGATGGTTCTCAACCATTTCTCTTCCACTGGCCAAAGAGAGAGAGAGAGAGAGAGAGAGATACATAAAATATAGTTGATATAATAGCTCTATTTAACTAGCTGATAAGCGCTGATGCAAACGGACGCAAGAAAACAGTTTAAATGCAGCAATCATATTCTTAAGTCTTTTCAAATGGAACTGTCCGTAGCAAGAACTGAGCGTACATAGTAAAGCATTTTATAGTAAAGAATATAAAAGCTTGTAACAATGTTCTTGAAATAACTGATGACTTATTGCAGTGGCTTAAAAGTTCTCTTATAAAGGATGACATGGGGTTGGGTAGGAATTTATTATTTATTGAAATAATTCACACAAAAAAAGATTCTTATGTTTATGGGCTTGTTCATACATTTATAATTTGATCGTATATACCTTTTGTCTTGTGCTATATCAGCTTTTTGTGTACCTTCAAGAATGACCTATAAATGCAAATAAAATTATATTTATTTATTATAAACAGCTAAAATGAAAGACTAAAAAGTACAAATTAGGTGTTGGTATCAAAGGGCCCAATTCTTTGTGAATTACAATGAAAATGTGATGTAAAATAATATATATAGGAGATCACAGCAGTAACAGTGCTTAGCAAGTTTATCAGAAAAAAAAATCAAAGATCTATTAATAAAGGACATTTATTTAATTGAAAAATGTAGTTAGTTAAAATAAATATTTCATCCTGCAGGAGTAAGTGCTAAAACTATGTTCAGGCTTAGATTAATAACCTACTCCAAAGGACCATTTCTTAAAACACCAAATATTTGTTAATTAGGTATATATTTCTGTTACAAAGACATCAGCCAAGTTTTTGTTCAGAGTATAGACACAACTACAATTCCATGACCTCTTCTTCCAAAGTCTTTTTGTTGGGTTCCACATATCTCTCTTGTATCCCAAGGGTTCTGGAATAAATCATTAAGGAAAATGTAGATATGTTCTGGTTGTAAAGATGGAAATGTACTTCACAAATCAAACAAGCAAAAAAAACCCCCAAAAAAACCCAAACAACAACAAAAAAAAAACCAAACAAACAAAAAAAAGTCTTGAATACTCCCACCCCCCAAACTGCAGGTGCATATAAACTTAAGTAATTAGGCAAAGGAGGGGGGAAAACAACAAATGGTCCAATAAGGATACGAGTTGAACTGAAAATCTGCGCCGACCGCAGCAGACATCATGGCCTGCAGATTCCTCTCCTCCAGGTCACCAAAACAGTAGCCGTTTGCCTTGTCAACTGTGCGCAGGACTTGCATCATGCTTTCCTTGTCCTGTTGGGGAAAAATATATTGGTCAAGGGACATAATTTAACCTAAGAGAGAGGGAAAGAGAGAGAGGGAAAGATAAAACTGACCTGCACATTTAAAGGAACGAAGGACACTAGGCTGTAGTCCTGAATCACCTCAGTCAACTTCTCATTCAGGTGGTGGAACTTCTTGAAAAATGGATCAGATGCTAGATGTTCCACCAAGTATGACAGGTCCATAACCTCAGTGTAGAAATCAAGGTTGAAGGCTTTGAAGTATAATAAAGCAGCATACAGAAATTTGATTATGCTGTCTCTAAACATGACTAAATACACTGTTCATTCTGATTTATATACATATACATTACAAAATCAAAATGTCTTTAAGCATTCCCATTGTGACATGCAAACTATAATATATTCTTTCATTATATCATATTTCCTCACCCAGCTTTCCATACTGTTCAATAAGGTCCATCTTAGAGAGAACATTGACATGAGGCAGTTCTACATGAAGCATAGTGGATAGGGAGGTGCAGAGCACAGATATGAACTTGGCTGGATCAGCACAGTAATGAGAGTCCACCAGATGCACTGCTGTCAACTAGAGATATGGATGAAAGTCAGTGATGAAATGTCCATCAGTGATTTAATTTCATGATTTCAACACACCAATTAGGACATTTCCCTGAGCAGCACAAATGTTCATTTATTACTCACCCTGAAATTCCATTTTGTTAGCTGAGCAAAAATATTTCTGATTGAATTATGATGAGTATAAAGCTCCACCTGACCAGGACAGTCAAAAAGGAAATAGCAGTCACGATATTCCTTCAGTTTATCTTCTAACCAGTCCAAATTGGTAGTTAAATATTCCATACAATAGATAAGTCCACCATTAGGGCCTAGTTTCAGACTCTCCATCACATCATCAAGAGTAACAAGTTCCGATATGTCCACCGCACATTGGTATGGAAGTCCCTCGTTTGCAGGGTCGAGGTTTATCACTACCATTTTACGTCCGAGATGATTCAAGAATTCTTGCATGCCACGGCAATAGGTTGTTTTACCTGAGCCAGGTGGCCCAATTACAACTTGACCAAAACATAGAGATGACTGTTGAGGTCGAGAGGACATGCTGGTAAACTGTAGATGCACAACCTCACTTAAGATATCTAAATACTAATTCACACATGTATTGTGTTCATGCGAAAACACGCGCCATTACAAACATTAAGACGCTTTACAAACAACGAACACGAATCTATTCAGGATTTGTAAAACATTACAACAGCAATGGTCTGTCGCAAAGAATGGCAGCTAACCGTCACCATGAAATTAACGAAGAAGAAAAAAAGACGTTAAATCAAGAACGTATACTAGCTAGCCAGTACACTTTCAACGTAGTAAATTGAACAAATAGCACATCCGGGTCATATTACTCAGTTTTAAAGTAAAAGTCCTCTTTTAATGCCAGATATTTAACTAAACGTATTCTTTCTTAATCTTGTAAGTGTTAGAAAATGTTACTTCCACTGATTAAAGATAGAAATTAAAGATATTTCCACTAAATATGCTTAAAATATGCATGTATATATGGATAGAACAACACACAATTTCCTAAATGTCAAGGTCATTGTGTAGTCCTATGTGAAATTATCCTAACAGGAGTGAAATAATATTTTAAGTAATAGTATTATTACTTAGTATTTTAGAAATAAGAAATAAGAGTAAGAAATAAGAAATAGTATTTTAAGCTTATTTCATAAATTATATATATTCTAAAGCACACCATAAAACATACATTATATAATTGAAAAAGAACACTGATCAAAATTAGAGAACACAAGTTATTGGTGTTAATCTGGCACCTAGTGCTGATTTACTTAATTATCTGACAAACCCTATTTAACTGGCAGCCTAACTTTCCAGTTTTCGCTGACTTTGCAAAAATGGTGAGGCGTTCCAAAGTGACTGAAACCTTCCGGCGGCAGATTGTCCAGATGAAGGCCAAAGGGGTGAGACCCTATCAGCCATAGCAAGAGAAGTTGGTCGCTCCAAGTCTGTGATTTCTAGAAAATTGCATCTTTACAACATCACAAACTCATTTACAACTCACAAACGTAAAGTCCCCCAAGAAGGCTGGTCGCCCACGAAATACAGATGCAAGAGAGGACAGGATAATGCGGATAATCTCCATGGGTAATTGGTTAAACACTGAGGAGAGAGGACAGAGGAGAAGTGGTCCAGAGTTCATTTTAGTGATGAAAGCAAGTTTAATTTCTGATGGGAAACATTATGTTCGTCGACAGATTGGAGAAAGACTGAACCCAAAGTGTGTAAAGAAGTCAGTGAAAGGTGGAGGAGCAAGTGTCATGGTTTGGGGAATGTTTTTGGCAGCAGGAGTTGGATCTCTCATACAGCTACACGAGTGAATGCAAGTGTGTATCAGAACTTTCTTCAACAACACGTGGTTCCTTCCTTACCTTGTTCACTCAATCAGCCAGCAATTTTCATGCAGGACAACGTCCCCTGTCACACAGCAAAACGGGTAAAGCAGTTCCTTGAAACTGAAAACATGGAAACAATGAAATGGCCAGTCTAGAGTCCTGATCTAAACCCAATAGAAAACCTCTGGAAAATCCTTGATGACAAAGTTATGGCCAAAAAACCCACAGCAGTCACAGAACTGTGGAAGAGATTGGAAGAAGAGTGGACCAAAATCACACCAGAGCGGTGTGAGACTAGTGATGTCCTGTGGCTGCAGATGTGCTGAAGTCATTCAAAGCAAAGGCCTGTACACTTCCTACCGATTACTGACTGTTGGAACCTTCAGAAAAATTTAGTTGAAATCTTTCTCTGTGCTACAGCCATTGTTGTCTAATTATGATCAACACATTTTTTGCAAAATAAAGGTTTCATGTTGATATACTTTTGTTATTTTGTAAAACACTGTTCTAGTGGCATGGTGTATCCCTTACAAAAATCCTTCAAATGTTGATCAATGTAGATTACATTATTTCTGAAAAAAGCAAGTGTTCATACATTGTTTTCTAATTTTAATCTCCAGTGTGTATATATTGTGACGTGCACAAGGTGGGTTGGTCAAAGAAAGCGTGTTTCCCAGGCTCCCTTATCATTGTATCGGGGCAGCTGGACTTTCATGGCAGCTGGCAAGGCAGGGGTATGAGGCCACTCCTGGGATGTGCTGTCATCCTTATGCTGGCAGCTCCGTGCCCCTGCATCTTCGGTAGCCAACCAGGCTCGTGGTTGGCTAGACCTGACAGGTAGGTTGAGGCCAACGCAAGGTGGATTAAGATGGATTACATGAAACTGGGTGAGTGGCTGCAGCAGATCCCAGGTCCTTCATCAGCTGTGCAAGCACAACATGTGTGTGTGTGTGTGTGTGTGTGTGTTTGTGTTTGAGAGAGAGAGAGAGAGAGAGAGAGAGAGAGAGAGAGAGAGAGAGAGAGAGAGAGAATTAAGTAGATCCAAACGGGTAAAACATCCAAAAAAGTTGTCTTCATACAGGAAGTGCTGTATTGTATATTCATGTATATTCCAGAGCTGAGTGGAACACAGAGAAAGAACAAATGAACAGTTGGAGCTGTGCAAAAGTGCTTGCAGAGTTATTTTTCTCTTACAATGACACTAAGCATAGTAGATATATAGTATATAGTAGATATATAGTATATAGTAGATATATAGCGAATATGTACTTGTGTTTCAAGATCTCTGATCTTTTTTGTTGCTGCTAATTTATATTTACTGTTGGAATATTAAGTTTGTAATGTGGCGTCTGCATCACATACTCAACTCTGTCATTGTAAGAATGACTGTAAAACCTTAAAATCCACAAATAAAACGTAGCAATAAGAAAAATATCATATATCTAACTCAGAAATTCTAAGTGCACAAGTCCAGTATTTTGTAACAAAAAATGTTTGATGAAATCAATTAAGATTTTAGCATGGAATAGTCCCGTTTTAGTATCAGTATTAACTCTAATTTGTGAGTTGTGCTTGGAGGTGAAGCTAAGCAGTTCAGAGTTAAGTTCTGACAGTCTTAAAAAATATCTGTGGGAGGGTTCTTCTCAGGTCTCGCATCAAGAAAATGTTTTAAAGCTCTCCAACCATCTGCATTATGGATGACTGTATAAACTTTTAATGTCCGGTGAAAAAAGAAGGGCGTTGGCAGGTAGCGTTTGTTCTTTCAGGTGGTTAAAGATTTGTAGAGTCTTTAACATATGTAAGTAAGGACTGAACTCTTGGTTGAAAAATGTCATCTAGAAACTGTGATAGTATTTCTGTTGGGCAGGAATATGAAATACATCCTTGTGAATTTTGGGGAGAAGATAGAAACAGCTACAGAGAGGATTATCTACAAGAAGATTCCATGTGGAATCAGGGACATGACCTGCTGAAATAGCATGATTAATAGGGAAATTACACAGGGAAGAGTAAGAGAAGGCTTGCTGATCAGTCTGTTGAACACCTTCAGAGCATCAGAATTAAGGATGTCATTTCCAGTGGCAAGGCATTTTAATACTAATGGACATTGTATTAATGACATCTATTTGCTTTACCAGTTGTTGCTATGGTAGCAACGAAATTGCTGATCTACACTCTTGGAACTTTAGGACCTCATGGAATGAGTGCTATGATTTAAACATCTACTTTTTCTAATATAAACTTCTTCCTACAAATTGACAAGCACAAAATATGACGTGACATTGATTCCACCAGTGGATGAAAGACGTCTGGAGGGATGATAAACTATGCTGATAGCCACTCACAGCTCCATGGTATTTGGCATTTGTAGGTGCAGGACTTTGGGTGCAAATGGACCTCAACGCCACATCCCATAAAAGGCTTGACTGTGCTCAGGTGAATGTGAAGGCCTCACCATTCATCATTATCGTGGGGCTATATGAAGTAAATTAAGGGCAGCAAATGGTCACCAAGCAATAAAACATAGCAGGTCAGTGATGTATTTAGGCAGACCAGCAGACTCAACCCATGCCATGAGGACACACCACACACCAGCATGGAACTAACCACCAGCCTGTATTGTTTTGTTGTCAACTGGGGTCCATGGCTTCTTCATGGAGTCCTGTTTTACACAAACCCCACCATCAGCACAAAACAACTGGGACCATGACTCATTGGGTCATGCCATATGATGCCTGTTCTCAAGGGACCAGGTAACAAACTCATGAGCCCAGCTGAGGTGCTGTGGTGCTAAGTGGCACTCTGTTAAAATTGTACCTACTCAACATGTTCCATTTGATTCATTTTTTTAAATTATGTTTGGTAAACCATACATCATAGGTAAAAACTTCAAAAATCTATTCACTGATGAGGTTAACTACATACCAAATATGTTCATGAAGTTTAGCTTGCCTCAAAACATTTAGACTAGAGATGCATTGGAAAACACTCACAGCAGACTATGCGTCATAGTCATCAAAGAAAATGTTTACATTTTAGGACATTTGGTTGTTTGTGGAATAAACTTTGTACATTTTGACAAGAAAATGTTGGACTTGCATTTCAGGTATAGAATTGTCAGTAATTGCCACTATTCACCCCATAATAAACAAAACACTTTTTTTATAATTCATTCCCCATGTTAAAGTAAAATACACAAACACTTATTTTTATTTAACAGTACAAAACATCTAAAATGTATACAGATTATGAAACTCTGCAACCTAATATTTCTAAGCAAACGTCTAAGTGTGGACTAGAACACTTACAATTTTTTACAGAAGACAATTAACTGTAATTTACTGCTTTTTAGTAAAATATAAATGTCTACAAACCCCAACCTTCAAATCATCAAAAAAATAGCAAAGTAAAACATAAGTAGACCAACACTCATGGACCAGCAAAAATCCAGCATATTTACAGTAACAGAACTGACAAGTTATCCAAAAAATATATATATATATTTTAAAGTATTTTGTTCTGGCATTGAGCACTTGGTTTGAAGGGACTACACTGGGCAGTCCCAGACAATACAAAGCTGATACCGTGCTTATGCTGTCCACCTGAGAATGTTACATATAGAAACTAATCAGGCTGAAGCTCATCAGTACATTTTTTGACAAACTTCATCCACAACATAAAGGTCATCTCAAAATGATCAACACCCACCCCCTCCTCAAACAACTGGGTAAATCACCGTGGTCTTAATCGATCAGACATAGCTCTCTTCAAGAGTCTAATTTAACATAAGCACTTCAGTACCCTTTCAGTGGTGACTACTCATCAAGGCCTTCATCCTCATCATCCTCTTCTCTCTTAGCATCAACCTCAGCCGTGTCAGAAGATTCATGCAGGAGCACATACTCGCGGCTGCTGAAGCCAAACTTCAGCACGTCCTTCTCTTTGAGCTCGTAGTAGCGTTGTGGTTCTATGCGCTGATTATTCAGGTATGTGCCGTTGCCTGAGCCCAAGTCAATAATGTAGGGCTTCACCCTTCTGCCTGCAGTGCCGTCTGCTCGAGTGAACTCTGCTAGCCTGAGAATGACAAAAAAAATCTATATTACAAAGTGCTGAAGTGTAAACATGGAAATGTCTCGGTAAACAACTAAAGTAGGAAGCAGTTGAGTAAAAGCACTTGTGCATGTCACTCTGGATAAAAGCACCAGCTAGATGCCACAAATGTAAATATAAAATGGATATTTTTCTATCCGCCCACATGCCCATGTACCATAAATTAAATAAACAAATTAGCAATTGTTTTCATTTACATGTTGCATGTTTATCTCCTGGGTATTGGGATACAAAATATAAGCACAAATGTCTATTGACTGACATTATGAACACAACAATTTCATTGTATTCAGCAAAATAAGCATATTAGGCATAATTCTTACTAAATAAACTAAGCAAAGACAGCTTGTAGAGGAACACTACTGATATAAGTACACCTCACCTGTACTGAAAGACAGCATGTTGTTTGGAACAGGAAGGGTGGTCAATAGGTATATCAGCTATCTTCCTTTGTCTTCCAAGCAAATAGGCACTCTGTCGGTGGATGTACATAACTGGCAGTGGTTCATCATTTTTGAAGGGGTACAGTCGCCACCTCCTCTTAGGGATTCGGGCCTCAGGTGGCTCATTGTACTTAATAACCACCCCTCGGAATGTGTTGGTATCTTCCACCAGGGCACCTGAGAGTTCAAAGTTGGGCTTTTCTTTCTCAGCAGCAACAGCAGCAGCATTTTCACTCTGCTCACCACCAAAGGCATGCAGTTCATTTCCACCATCTGCCTCCTGCCCGAGTCGGTTTTCTCGGCGGCGTTCATTGTGCTGTTCCCTTTCTGCTTGCTGCTGGTGGAGATGCGAGTGCCGCTCACGAGACCTCTCCCTGTGGCGCTGCTGCCCTCCTTCACGTTCTCTCTGATGGGGCAACTCCGCTTCTCTTTTGACACGCTGCTCATCAGCCTTATTCCCTCTTTCACGCTGATCATCTTTTTCCTGAAGAAGAAACATCAGATTATTTAGCATTCATACTGATCATCCATACTTAAAGATGTAAAACAAGCAACAAATTCCATAACCAACTGTATAAAGAAATTTTAAAAAGGTTTTTATTAAATCACCAAAACATTAAAAAAAATGTACAACACAACCCATTTCATCAATTAATATAAATCAACTCTATATACTATTAACTAATTATATTATTTGCAGTTTACGTCACCCGCTTTATCCGAATGTCAGTGCTGTGATGTGGACTTCGACTTCTCCGGCCTCGCGGAGACCTGTCCCGTTGTCGTCCTGACGACCGATCCTTTCTTCCTAGTGATTTATCTTTTCCTCTGACGGGCGATCTATAATTACAGAGAAAGTTAGCGTTTTCGACACAATGCGTCTGCAACGTTTTATCAGCAAAACTTCTACCAGAGAAGTTGAAGTGCTACACTCGTTTCAGGCACGGAGGCTGAGGCGACCGAGTTCATGAAAACTGTGGTCTAAAAAACAACGTACACACATAGAAGGAGAAGTACGGTTATTAAATCTTGTAAACGTCATGTAACTCTTCAATACAAACCGATATTCCCGTCTCTTCGGCGGAGGGCTGGTACTGCTATGGTTTGAGCCGGAACTCGAACGGCGTGATCTGTGAGGCCTAACGGGGCTAAGTTTTTCTTCCTTTATTTTGATCTTATCATCACGAAAAGGCGAGTTTTTGTCTCGTTTCCTGTTATCCATCACGAACATCGACTGATTGTTCACTACCAATGTTCACAATTATCTCTCATCAACAAACCCCATAAAAGTCACGTTGAAAATGCCAGTTAACGACATACAAAAAATAACTTCCATGCATACTGGCCACTGTGCCCTGTACGTCCGCGAAATCTATCCTCTTTGAAAGGAAGTGACTTTAGTTCCGCTTTGACGACACCTTTAGTGCCACCTGGTGTTCATGTATGTTAGAATGCATTTACCCCGATATTTTCAGCATTTAGTAGACGAGCTTGTACAGTTCAATCTACAATAGTTCCTAGTTGTCTTCCATGAGAGAAATCAGCACTGTCAAAGGGAATACAAATAAAGGAAATGCACACAATTTATTTTTTGCGTTTTATGTAGCACCTGGGTCCTGGGGACACTGTACTGTGCTGTATATGGTTGAAAGACAATAAAAATCAGTCGACTTGAAAGATTGTTGATTATCCAACTGAATGCTAGTACAGAAAATAAGGTATTTAAGGTCAAGTTGTACTGTTCAAGAGGCACAAAAGATGCAAGATGTGGTGCGGGGGGGGGGGGCACAAGTACTTGCAGGTTGGATGACTGCGTTATAATGTGCATGCTCAAAACATTACATATGTGCGGAAATCGGAAGGTCAGTTAAAAATGTCAGGATCTTCTTTTCAGACACACTCCCGTACTGAAAATAGGCGCCATGGAGAAACGTTCTAGAGGGTCGTCATGGTAACTGTAAACAAAGTTCCTGCTTTTCTTGTAGGTTGATTATCTATAGCTAGATTAGTCAGTGTCGGAGTAGCTAAACCGTTTTTTACTGATATCGCACTGCTTGATATCTTTTTATTATTATTTCTACTGTGAGCATGATTCCTCCTGCCGAGTCTTTGCTGAAGTATGACAATCCTGTCCTGGTAAGCAGGAATACGGAGAAGAAATCACCAAAGGTAACTAGTTAGACAGATAGCCAGCTAACAAGTAATAACTAGATAACTAGCGATGTAGCTTCATATGTTTAGTTCACATTTATGGCACTCAACCTTCAAAAGTTACCTAAAGTTAACTTTTTTGATTCCATAAAACCCAGTGAATAACATTTGGTTTCACTGGAATTTGTACATGAGTTAAGCCAACTAGGTTAACCATCATAATTAACTTGTTACTGTTCCGCGCACTGTAATAAATTCAGGCTCGGCCTTTGAAAGTGAGTCCACAACAACCGGCCGTCACTGGCCCAGTTCCACCTCCACCGAAGCCCAAATCGCCTTCAGCCGATGCAATCAAACAACAAACTGAGGAGATACTTAATTCCATCCTGCCACCAAGGTACGGGCTTCCTGTGTCGTAGTGTTCTACTTTAAGCTCGTTTGTACATAAACATTGTAAGTGGCACTGTTGCAGGGAATGGATGGAGAACAACCAGCTGTGGGTGCAGCAGGTGTCCAGTACACCCTGCACGCGAATGGATGTTGTCCATTTGCAGGAGCAGTTGGATCTCAAACTGCAGCAGCGACAAGCCAGAGAAACGGGCATTTGCCCTGTGCGCAGAGAGCTTTACTCACAGTGCTTTGGTTAGTAATAACAACAAATCCCTGCCAGTTGAATAGGATGTCAGATAATTAAATGTATTAGCACCAGGTGCCAGATTAACACCAATAACCTGCAAGTATCTGAAAGTGTTCTCTAATTTTGATCAGTGTTCTTTTTCAATTATATCATTTGTTTTTTATGATGTGCTTTAGAATATATACAATTTATGAAATAAACTTAAAATACTGCTATTTCACTCCTGTTAGGATAATTTCACATAGGACTACACAATGACCTTGACATTTAGGAAATTGTGTGGTCTCTAATTTTGATCTCCAGTGTAATTGTAATAATATGTATACTTCCTGTCTCTCATGGATTATAATTTATATTTTGTCCCATAGATGAGCTAATCAGGCAAGTTACCATCAACTGTGCTGAGAGGGGGTTACTGCTTTTACGAGTGCGGGATGAGATTTGCATGACTATTGCTGCCTACCAGACCCTGTATGAGAGCAGTGTGGCCTTTGGCATGAGGAAAGCTCTGCAGGCTGAGCAGGGGAAGTCAGATATGACCAAGAGGGTAGGCTCTGCTGTGTGTCACCTCTAATGAAACCTTCTCCCCATCGTTTCTCAGTAGTCTGTCCAGCAATATAATGTATCATGCGACTAGATATTTAAATTTTTTACCTTGGCTGTACAATTTAGCATCTTGATATAAATGGGCAGATTTCAGACTTGGAGAATGAGAAGAGGGATCTGGAAAGGCAGGTGAACGAGCAGAAAGCTAAATGTGAGGCGATTGAAAGACGAGAAAGCGAAAGACGACAGGTTGAGGAGAAGAAGCACACTGAGGAGATCCAGTTCCTCAAACGCACCAACCAGCAACTCAAGGTATCACAATTAAAAAGCCATAAACTACTGTTAAGAAAATTGCCTTAGTGTGACAACCAAAAATATAAATCTTTTCTAAATACCTTCTTTTTTAGGCCCAGCTGGAAGGAATCATTGCTCCAAAGAAATAATGCATTCATGCTTTCGACTTGTATATACAGTCAACTGACATTCTAGCTCTCAATATATTACCAAACTACACATGACATTTTTGCTCCTGTCCACTTTATTGGTGTTTCTTTTATTCCAGTTCACTCGAATAACACTCAGTTCTAGCATTTCTGAACAAAAATATTATTTTCAGGTTAGTTTAAGGAACTTTCTGGGTTTTTCGAGATAAAAATGGAAGTGACCCTTAACCATAATTTTCATGTGGAAGGATGGTGCACTGAATTTTAAATTAGTGATTCAGTCACAGACGAATCAGATCACCACACTAAATCCTCTTCACACTTTACATCTGAATAGCTCCCAGCCCGATGAACAAAACCAGACGGGTCCATGGAAATGCAGCTCTCTTAGCACGCAGTCCAAGCTTGTTTATTTTAGTGCTTGGCTTTTTTTCCTTTATGGCCCTCTGTAGGTATTTTCTTGTTTTTATTTTTGTTTTTCACGTTGTGTGTATCATAATAGCGGACACCAATCTTCTTCACCTTCTGGGCACGCTCCATTCTTCTTTTCTGTGGAGGAGGGAAAAAAACAGCTAGAGAAGATTAATGCAGGTGATTTGAGCTGAGGAAGACCAGAAGCATTCTCTCTACTCTTTAGAACACTAGCAAGAACATCCATCATTGTAGTATCTGGAGCTAGATAGATGAGTGTGCCTACCATCAGAAGGGGAGGTAAAACAGCACGTACCTCTTTAGATGTGAGCTTGGTCGGACATGCCGGTTCCTCATCTTCAAAAGTTTTTCTCTTTCTCCCAACATTTGTCACAACTGAAAAACAAAGGGGAGATGATAAGTGTTACACCAGACTTTCCCATTATCACTGATGTAAACATCAACCATTGTCTGCACTGCTCCAGGTCTGCTCCATTAAAGGATTCAAACAAAATGGTTCCTTTTTCTTGTCTCTTTTCTGTTAGAGTTAATTCTGAAAGTTATTTATAGTTTATTCCATGGACACATTCTGAATTGTGAAAATGCAAAATGTAACTTAAAACATATGGTTTGTGTTCTTTTGAAATACAATTTCAACTTATTATTACATTTTATATACTAATACACAATACATATAAAGATGTGTGTCCCAGAGATTGGAAGCTGAATGTTTACCTTTTTGTTGTGGTTTCCTTTTGCCCTTCTGTTGCAGTTTTGTTTCACTTGAATCAAAAACCTTTACAGAAAGGCCTTTGGGAATTCTGTTGAACATTAAAGCAAATTCCTTATTAGTTACAGGACTCCCAACAAGGTCTTTTCAAAGCCTTAGAGATGCTGATTCAGACTTCAGACTTGTACACCTAAATTCAGTCAAAACAGCAAAAATACAGTAATGTAGAGTACTGGAAAACAGTATAAATCAGCAGCCAGTGCTCTTGCTGTGGGCAGAGATGGCAGACATGGATGGCTGTCAGAAAGCTTTGACAGAATGAAACTTTACAGAAAGGAAAGCACATGTGGGGAAAAAGGGAAAGAAAAATGGAGGGGCACACAGACCGGATTGCAGAGAAGCGCTTGGACTTAGCACGATCCAGGAAATGCTTTAATTTCGCTATTTTCTCGTCCAGCTCTTCGTTCACCTCATGTGCACTCTTGCCCTCTGCTTTGTCAGACTGGCCAACAGCAGTCAGTTCTTTTCCATGTTCTCCTTCTTGCATTCCGCTCTCCTCTGCATCCTCCTCACTTCCCTCTTCTTCGTCCTCCTTGGACTCGAAGTCGAGGTCAGGCATCTCCACCGGCACAAGGTCCTCCTCGCTGAACTCGGGGGCAACGTTAATTTTGCCGAAGTTTTGCCGAACGGCGGAGAGGATCCTTTGCACCTCTGCATGTTTCTGCTTTTGTAGTGTGGCATCCTGGTCAGAGGACTCTGCTATGTCTGTGCTCTGCTTGTTGGGCTCATCTTCAGAGCCCAGCTGTTCTGTTTCCATTCCAGTCATTTTCTCTGGCTCTTGTTCCTTACCCTAAAAAGAAGTAAAAAAAACAAACAAACATGTGTCCTATGTACATGGGCTAAACTTACCAATATTATACCAATAGTACATATTGACATAAATGTTTCAGAATGGAGAGACTAGATTGCTCACTGATCTGTAACATAAAGGCTTTTGGTAAGTTTGTTCTTAAGTTAAACCACAGTGGACAACTGTGCTTCAAATCTAGCATATAAGCTTTAAAATTTCCTTCATTTTACCTCCTCATCTGGCTGAATTCCAGGTGGCTTCACAAAAAAGGGAATGCGACCTCTTTGCCAGTCATTTAGCACCATTTTAGAGACTGTGGACAAATCAGGTTCTCCTCCCTGCATTGCAAACACAGATTTAGTATTCATGATTCACATTACATTGTCAGTGCAGTAATTGTATTTTATGAGGCGTCATGCACTTTTTTTGTTAACAAGGCTCATTTCTTACAAATAATGATACCTGCCACACTTGCCTACACTGGTTAAAGACCTGCATGAGCTACGAAAACTTCTAGGAATTAGTATTTTTAGTTTTTACTCAGTTTCTAATGAGCACATCATGCTTCACTAATCTAACTGGAAAACATTCGTTTAGTGAAAAGCAGGTTTTCATAATCAGCAGTAAAAATCCACATCTTGCCCTTCAAACTGATTCCAGCCTTGTACCATGTTCTGCTTCTTGCACTGGCATGCTGCAGATTATGTGGGCTTGTTTACTGAGAGGTCAGAGTAAACAATCACTGAGCTGTAACTGCACTTTGGCATGCTGTGTGCTTCCCAACAATCAGAAGCCAGACCTTGAGTAGTTTTCCCGTGCGGAAGGCCAGCTTTTCCAGAAAGTCCTCGGCGGAGTTCCAGGATGGGATGCGATAGGTTTTTTGGACGTATTCAGGTTTGGCTCTCTCCAGCACAGCTCCGATGTGATCCTCTGGGTTACGGATCTTCTCCACCTGAACCTGGGATGCGGGCATGACAGATGAAGCAAACATAGTGTTAGGGTGCTACATGGGGCAGCACAGCAGCTGAAATCAGGGCCAGAGTGTCAAAATGTCTTACCACTCCCTTCAACACAATATCTGTTTCACTGTCCTCAGAGGGGTAGACAACACCAGGGCAGTCTATTAGAAAAATACGCCTCATCAGTGTGATGTACTGCCACACCTAAAAGTGAAAGAAAACAAAACAAAACAAAACGTGTTATATGATTCACCATTTGAAGCAACAGACTAAGTCGTAATATGAATCGGGGAAAAAAAAAAATCCTGCTTCCCTAAAATGAATATAAAAGCTCATAGCTCTCCATAGCTCTCAAAAAGTGGCTTTAAACAGCATGTGTATTTAGCTGACAACACTCACCAGGGCAAACTAGATAGGATAAGCCGTTTGTTTATTTATTTTCCAAGCATTTATGCGAATAAAGCTTCTGTTCTATTTCTGAATGCTCTGCAGGAATTTGTATACATTTCAGATGTGGATATAGTAAGACCACTTCATACCAAAGAATTTACTGTAGTATGGTGTGCATGAGGTTTCATTCTTGTAGAGCAATATGTTCGGAAATACTCTTTTATATTTAATTACCTAGTTGCAGACTGTACACTTGCTGAGAAAATATTTTTTTTCCCCATTTCTACATTTAAAGTGAGATTAGCAAAGAAAAACCTAATGACAAATTTTAATAGCTGTGCAATACTTTTCATACAGAACTTGTGATTGAAAAGCTTCATTCTAATGGTGAGAAGACATCTCATCTGGTTTTCCAACAGAAAGCACAAAAAGGAAGAGCAAGGTGGTCTCATGAAAATCGTCCAGAACGATGTCATTCGGAGAAACTCTGGAGGATGCCTGTTTTCAATCAGAACATGATCAATAATCTATTCCCCACTGCTCTAAAGCATTACTCAGTTCCCTGTTTGTACAGTGGGAGGAAAAGTATGACAAACCAAGGATGTGTAAACAAGTCATTGTCACACCATGCAGAAATATGCGCCAGCCAGAATCCGACTGCTGGAAAACTAAGACATCCAAAATGCTAACACATGTCAAGAGTTCATGCTGTGCTTTGTTTGCTTGTAATCTTTTGATCACTATTGTACTTTGCAATAAACAAAGTCAAAGCTGTTTAATGTTATGTGTAAGAAAGGTAATTAGTCGTTCAATGTCCACAATCTAGCTAATGATGTCTAATTATGCATGAAGTGAAAAATATTCTCCAAATGTACATAAACATAAAATTATATAATTAGTTATTTATAAAAAAATAAATAAATAAATAAAAATGCATGCAATAAAATTCCTACCTTGGTCTCACCAGCTATAGGTGCCACATTGCAGACTTTCTTGGACCGCAGGGTGTTGATGACGGAGCTCTTTCCAACATTGGGGTAACCAATGAATCCCACACTGATCTGCTTCTTGTCTGTGTGGAGCTGGAGATGAGCAAGTTGAGTAAATAAAGAGAGAGTTAATTAAACTTGTGAAAGTAGTCTTAAAGTGTGTGAGACCACACACGTGCACACACACAATCCTCAAATAGAATATGTCTGAAATGTGTCCAAATTCACACTTTAAGCAATGATCCAAAAGGTCAACAAAAACATCTTTAATTGAATACATTTTCCTTTTTTATTTGAATACGTTTCCACTACTCATGGATAAAGCATTTATACAGGTTAGACAAAAAAAAACCCTCTCCAAGTTGGTTTCATTTTGGTTTATATGCCCCTCAGGATATTTTTGTGTCGTTTCTCTAAGCAGAAGTAAGTGCACCTGTTGTATAACCTTTATTAGAGTTTTATTTTCAAACTTGCTTCCAACACTTTGTTTACAGCAAAGGTACCAAAAATAGCCCTGAAGCAGATGTGTAGACAGAAGCAGAACACAGTAGCTGGACAGGTGGGTGACTGGGGGTTGTTGCTCTTCTGTAGTTGTGTAACAGATAGCATCATTTAAATTGGGGTGAAAAAACAACAACAACAACAAAACCCAGACTGCAGCAGGCATGTCTCTGTGCCTCCGGCCCATTGTCCTTTGCTCTCTTGGAATGAGACTGAACATATGAAACTGTCTCCACACAGAAGAGGGCCGAGCTCTCACCTTTCCAAACTGCCGAAGGAGCTGTATGAGAGAACCCTTCCCAAAGGAGTTAGTGAGACTGGAGTGAAAGGCCAGTGTTGGGTATTCCTGAGAGAGAACAGCAACCCAGCGTTTCTGATGAAACAAACAAAAACAAACACACACAAACACAGAGAATATTTTGCTGAAAATGTGCTGGTCTGTGACATCAATGTTGTCTCGACCCAGGGTTAGAAATAATAAATGATCAACTTTATGGCTTATGAATAATGAATATTGAAGCCAGGGTTACTTCATACAACCAAAAGGGGGATAGCAAAAACATTCAAATTACTCTTAATAATTCAGCCTTTGGTGTCAAAAATAATTCACAAAATTGTGAGTCTCTGTCACAAAGGAACAAGGGATTTCCCACAGGCCTGTTAGGAGCACAAGAACCTCATTTATTCATGGCTTTAAAGACAAAGTCTGTCACTTGTAAACAAACATATGTTAAGTATTACCCAACTTTTTAATGACCCACAAATTTCTCCAGCTTTAACCTAGTCACAGAAAGACTTATTTTAACACCAGGTCTTAAATTACATATTTTAAAGCTATTGAAATGATTAAGCCTGATAAAAGACTAAATGTCCAGAGCTCTCATGAGGATGCAAGCAATCAAGGACACTTAATGTCTGACATACTTGTGCTGGGAGTTGAAGAGACTGGTTGGGAGAAATCCTAACTCTCAGACTACTAAAACCACAGAAGGCCAGTGAAGGGCTTACCGTCACCCAGGTAGGAACAAGGTCACACTTGTTGAGAACAAAGATAAGGTGTTTCCAGGGCTTCTCCTTCTTTAGGTAGGTCTCAATATTCTTGGACCTGGTGCCCATAGGGTCTCGAGCATCCAGCACCTGGATGATAACATCTGAGGAGTCGATCACCTGAAGAAAGAAGCCTTTAGTGAGGTTGTATAGCACATTAGAAGAAATAAGGCCAAAATACCTTCTACCACAATTCCAAAACTAGGTCACTGCATACATGGGCCATAACACTGGTACTCTGAAAATACCTCAATATTACTCAATATACTACCTTATAGAGCTCTCCCCAGATCCTCTTTGACTGTCCTTTCTTGAAAATCTCCTCACGGGCCTCTTCCCTATAGCAACATGTTTGAATCAGAGGACCGCTTTGAATGCCATTTCCATTCCTCAGGGAGGCTATCATCAGGAAGGCCGAATTACTGTTTTCCAGAATCAGGTAGAAGACAAGGGACATTTATGGATTGTTCTCACCTCACCCCACTATCTTCGGTCACCAGATCTCGGTCTTTCTCCATGCAGTAGCTCTGCACTGAAGCCTCCGCCTGTTCGGCTAGCTCTGTCAGTTCGCCCACGGTCAGGTTAGGCCTCTTCCTTTGTGCCTTAGGCCCAAATGTGGTCTCAAATGCCTCAGTGTCCAGAATATGGACTTTGGAATTCTGATAAACATGAAGGGGATGAAAGGTATTGTGACTTTACTGCTAGCATCCTTTTAGCTTTCCAAACATTGGAACTACATTAAAGATGTAGGGGAAGGGATGTCATATAAAAAAAAACATACCATAAATAACCTTTTGCTGAGCTGTAATACATCACGTTTGGACATCTGAAGCACTCTGTAGTTGCTTTACTAACTTCAGTCTGGTACAAGCTATGTCTGTCTACATTATTCTCTTTCATGAACAACTAAACATCCTGTTTCTTTCCACAAAGTGTCAGCATCTTCAACTCTGACATAATACAGCACAGTTTATAAGTAATGGGACACTGGCAATTTTTATTGTTCTGTCTTACAATTAACACACTGTATTAGAGGTGAAGAACAGAGTGCAGATAGCCAGTTTTAATCTGTAGTCCATGTCAGGTAAACAGTGTATAAATTACAAATCCATTTTATATACATTCCCATTATTTCAGAAGACCAAAAGTAACTGTACACTGGGCTTCTCAGTTATTTCTTGGCCAGCTCATATTTTTGCATCATTTGGGCATGCATACGAGAATTAAGAAAACAATCTGCTGCCATTGTGTCATGGCATCAATCAAAAGTAGCCAGAACTCTGGGTAATGACAAAAACAACTGCATGATGATGGAGACAAGCAAATGTCAAAAGCAATAATAGAAACGAACTGTGCTCCAGTGGGTTGACCGCAAGATACAAAGTATGAAAAAGTACATAAGAAAGCCTCCAATGGAGCCTGAGCCAAAGTCTCACTGATAAATGAGACAAAAATGAACCTGCACTTGTACTGGAATGAACAAAGTGTGGAGAAAGGGATATGGCTATAACCTAAAGCATGACGCTTCAGTTGTGAAGCATGGGCACATATGACTACCAGAGAGAACCTGGTGCACATGCCTTTATCGAAGTGACTATTGATGGTAATAGTCACATAAATTCATAAGTGTACAGAAGCAACTGTTCAGATGCAACTAAATGCCTCTAAATGCAGCAGGAAACAGCACATCTGTAGCAAAATAAAGACTCGATTTGAACAAAACAACTACTTTCCAAAGTACCAAAGTCACGTTTTGAGTTTTTCCAAAGTCACGAATGAAGGCAAAAGCCCCCAAAGCAAGCACAACAATTCCATTAAAGGCCTGTTGAATCATCATAAGGAATAATACTCAGCATCTGATCTGTCTTTTATTATTTCCAGAGATGCATCTAAAAAAATTTGAATAGTGTGAAAAAGTTCACTTTTATTCACAATTTTATTCAAAAAGGTATCGTCGTATCTTTTGCACTCATTAGATATACAGTGACATTTCAAGCCATTTTTCTCTCTATTTTTGATCAGTATGTCTCATGAAAATCAGAACTCATATATATCAGATGAATGGCATAACATGAACAGAGGTCTCATTTGGGCCCACCACCTCAACACTACAGCCCATTTGAGGTACACTGTTGATCTTGGGGCCTAAGAATCTTCCCAACTTCACTCCCCTATATGGCATGTCTGTATCATCAAGCTGAGTGTCTCTCATTTTCCATTTGACAATACCCAAAAGATTTTCTGTAGTGTTCAGGTCTGGAGAGCTGACTGGTCAATCAGGTACAGCAAAACATTTAGTAGAGGTTTTGGCTAAAAGAAAAGCAGCACCTATACAACTTGTCAGCAAACAGAAGCACGAAATGCTCTAAAATCTCCTGTGGACCACAGCCGACATCTTTACATGAGCTTGATGTAAAGAACACAGCCATCGCAGGCGCTTCCCTGGAGCCGGACATTTGTGATGAATTTTGATGTACTGACATCAGCCTCAGTCCACTCTTTGTAAAACTCTCCCAAGTTCCTGAATTTACATTTCTTTACAGTCTTCTCAAGGCAGCAGTCACCCTTGTTGTTTGTGTTCCTTTTCCTGCCACACTTTTCCCTTCCAGTTAACTTTCCGTTAATATGCTTTGATGTAGAACTCTGAGAACAGCTGGCCTTTTCAGCAATAACCTTCTGCGGCTTAAAGGAGCGTGTTGATGTTTGTCTTCTGGACAACTGTCAAGTCAGCAGTCTTCCCTCATGGCTGTGGTTGCGTGTGCTGAACTGGACTGAGAGATGCATGGTATTTGTACTTTTTGAACTGTAATTTACTCAAACTCAAAATTAAATATTTGGATAATAGGAGATACTGGATTTCTGATTTTCATGTGCTATAAAACCACACTTATCAAAAGTAAAACAAAACGGACTTGAAATATGTCACTTTATTCCAATATTCCAATTTTCTTGCTCATGTATATAGTCATTTCTTTATGGTCTGACGTGCTGTAAAATGCAGCAATAAATCCTTAATGAAGTAGCCATGAGCGGAGGCAGTAAATCTGTGTTTCTAATAAATTAGGTCACAAATGTAGATGCAAATATCCTTGAATGTTTGTTGACAACATGAACCTTAATCTGTCCTATTATTTATCGATCTTGAATGGTGTAGAAGTGTTAAAGTGTGAACACATTTGTTCAGGTTCATTGATCTTCAAGCTATTATTACTTTTTTAGAAAACTTTTGTGTTAATGATGCCTGTTGATCATACAGCAACTGGAAAAATCTGGAAAGACCAATAAAACCACAGTAAGCGGTTCCACAGCTGATAAAAAAAAAAAAATCCTGAAAGAACCAGTTTTATTATAGAGCACAATTAACATGTTGGGTGGTTTAAAAAAATATCACATGGGCAGCATGCCAGCCTTAATGCTGAGGTTATACAGTAAAACAACAACCCACCAAATCCACATCCATCCCACACACACACACATACACACATTATATATACTCACTCACTCCACCTGTCTCAACTGATAACTTAATAAAATCACCTGGCCAACATACACTGGAAACATGCTGGATCAGACCATCTTATGGTAGCTGGTCAGAGCTTAAATAAACTCATCACAAACCAAGCATTAGAAAACAACAAATGGGGAAATGTCAGTTTTCTTCCCAAGCAAAATCTCAAGGCTTTTAACACAAAGAACAAGAGCATGTCATAGGTGTAGCAGCAGACACTGAACTCACACTGAGTCTTGAACAGTCTTAACCAACACATGGAAGCATTTAAGGGGGCTGGAAAATCTCACTGAAAGTCAACAACATTTGCTGAGGGAACAAGGAACGAAGCAAAATGTTAAGTGTTATTTCAAGCACATTTTACTCTGTTTTAGCGCTGGCAGAAACGCGAGTCTGATATGCCAAAGACCAAAGTTTCCTCTGGGCTCTTCTACAGTGCAGAATAGGTGTGAAGCCTCTCCATACAATTTCATCGTATAACAGACTTTTCAACAAAGTGGATACTTTCATAATACCACAAAGATGAGAGTAAATGACTCATTGTACCTTTTCATTCTGCAGCACACGCCATGTCGAAGTCCATATCATGAACCTCTTTCCCATTAGTGTCAACATCTTAGAATACATTACTGATAATCATGAAGTACTACCAATTTCAACCATCAACTTGCAGTGACATTCTCAAGCCTTTCGCAAAGATGTCTGGGTGAATACATACGTGTGCTTTAATCCGGTCGTGCAGGAGAGACATGGGCAGCTTGCTCTGTTGCATGACCACTCTGTAGGGATCCGTCTTCACAGCACCCATCTCCTCCTGGAACTTCTGGAGGGATGACTGCTTGATGACCCGAGTGTTGGCTGCACAGGCATAAAGCCACACAAAAGTGTCAAGTCTGAATGGATTCAAGTGAATGAAAGTTTGGCTCATTTTCAATCGTTTTTGTTTATTTTCTACAACTTTAGCCTGAACCAACATGCACTATGTATCAACAGTAATCCCAGTCTTACATGTCAGAGACTTGCATGCATGTTCGCTCACGAAGTGACAGAGGGATAATACTAGTCCTCATATCTGACACTATACTCAACAGCACTTTCTGAGAGCCCTTGAAACACCATAAGTTCATTCAAATGGGGTTAGGGTTAACTGTAGAACCAACAAGCACTATCCAAATTTACATCACACCAAAACATTTCAGTAATAAGAATAACGACATATAGATATTTGGTGGGCCCAATTCTCCAACAACATGAGTAGTTACATTACCAAACCACTTTATGTTGGGCTCAACTCTGGCCACAGTTCCAGGGGCAACAGTGGACTGGAACTGTAATGGCTTGATAACCTTTCCCCGGCTATTACTGCAAAAACACCCGGAAAACATATTTTACATTCATATTTACCATAAAAAAAAATACTGTACATTTTACATTTTCAGTTGCAACACAACCAAACTTTTAACAATAATATCTGTAATTACTGTGAATACATTTACAAGCTAGTTTAAAATCATACAAGTGTAAGCAAGAAGATTACCATCTCTGTTTCTGTCGGTACATGTTCAAACGCTTGATAGTAGCCCGGTCCCTCATGTTGTTCCCTCCAGCTCCCTTTACTCGATCTTGGAAAAACAGAAAAAGCCTCTCAGAAGCTGCTGTGCAGGTTAACTTGTTGCAATTGGTTCCATATTAAATAGAAAAGAGTTAAACCATCATATGAGCAGTTTCCAACAGTCACAGACAAGTATAATGGAGTAGCAAAACTAAATTTACAGCGCTTTTCACACTTTGATTCTATTTTCTCTAAAGTGACACAATGTTGAAATACTTGGTGTTCTTAATCTTAATCAATTAATAACTAAACTACCTGCACATGCAAACAAGGAGGAATAGAAGTAAACTGAAACCTTGCACATGTATCCATTTGCTTAGCTTATTGCTTACCCTATTACTCTATTCAGCATTTGCATGCAACCCACGAAGAGCAATCGATCAAGATCCACAATCAAGCAAGACTTTTTAAACACGTGTCATTCCATGTGAGAAATTCTCAGTTAATAAACAATAGTCAAGTTATTCTGTTTTACGTGCTCCTTAAGAGAACTCTAGTAATAGCTAAGATTTTATTGGTACATGTGCTGCCGAGAAACTACCAACTTTCGAACGTTTTTGTAAACACCTCAGTAGCAATAATTCTGCATTATGCATTTGGATATTACATTAGTGGGCTGTGGGGCGTCTTCCTAGCGGTATGCTGTACGCGAACCTACCAATGAACGGCTTTGCACTACGTGTATATGCAATAATAAACAACCTATAATATCTGAGGGAATGGTAGGCAAGTGTTTCTGTTTGAACGCCGAGAGAAATTCATACTGGAAAACAGATTCATCATGCAGTAAGCTTTGTTTTCCTAAACGAAAGGGACAACACTGTCATCACATGAAGGGGCAGACTCTTTAGTAGAGGAAATGTTATTGGGATAGCTAGCTAGCTAGCTCGCTCAGTAATTGCTGAAGCGGAGCTACAGAAGTTTAAAATACTTTTAAATATTAGCTCTACAGTAACTCAAAACTAACTATATAGTGTAGACACACATTTCATGTGTAAGAATGACTAAATTCAATTGTATTTTTGTTAAAGAAACCATTTCATCTTAGCATGTTTAAGTTCTTGTCTGCACTAAATAGCTACGTACCTGGATTACTACTGGAAGTTGACGGATTTATAGAACTTTTTCCCTTGAATTTTGGTTTAGTCATTTTCGTATTCAATTTAGGATACCCCTTGTTTTATGAAAATAAAGAATAGACTGAAACGTTCTTCTCCTTGCTGAAATCCACGTGTTACCAACTTCCGCGTACAACACGGAAGTACGTCATCGACATGGTGCTTGCTTTAGAAAAATGTTATCGCTGCTTTTTTGCCGTTACTATAAATTCGTATTTTTGCAATTTAAGACAAATTATTCGAGTTTATATTTAATAAACGAACTAATAGAAATCGTAGGCAAAATATAATTAATTGGTTCATAGGTAAGGGTTTCTGCCTTTTTTCACGTTATCACTTCATCAGTACACTGTAGGTGATCGTTAATGTAATAGTTTACACATAAACAGTTTAGCATATTCCAAGAACCAAGACGTTAGATGTCTAGGTTCCGCCTGATCACGTCAGTAATCTCTTTAGACAAAGAGGAACTGTTGTAAGCTTGGAAAAAGTCTTTCCTAGACAGTTTTACCTGATTTCTGTTTCTGAAAAGACCACATTATTTTAACCAGACAAATTTGTTTTAAGAAACTTAAGAATAGTTACAATAATGCACACTTAATGAAGCAAACTGTATTCACACAATTAAAATAAACTGACATGTCATTATGCCACTGTAATTGCAATGAAATTATTAATATGCCAATTGCAATTAAAAAAAACAAAACAAAACACACACCTTATAGAACAGTGCAAAGGCATATGCTGCATATGCTTTCTAAATCTTAAAAGGGTATATTGTCAAAACAGAACATCTATCAGGTTCCTTGTAGGCTGCAGTGCTGCAGTTCAATTCACTGGTTTCGTAACACTGATTTATAATTCTTTACTCTGTAAAAACTAATTTTCTTTACATTTACTGTGGAAACAAAACTGCTGATGATTTACTAACCTTTAGGTTTTGTAAAAAGTTTTATGGAGATGCAACAATGTTTAGGCTATTTAATTGATTTTATAGCCTATTTTATGACCGAACTATTTAAAAAAAAAAGTTTTAAATATCTCTGATATTTGATAAATGCTGATATTTGTAAGTGTTGTCTGTTGAAAAGTTTGAGAACAGATATCTTATCAAAGTTTGTAATTCCATGTCTAATTCACTCTGATTGTTAAACACTTTTAAAAAATATTTGGAGTCCACTATTATGTCTTGAACTGTGCTTTACAAATGGGTGGATAGTGAGGCAGAATTTCAGTGTATCCAGAAGAGGGCATTACATGCATAGGTCTGGTAATTACTCACTTTCATCCTCTCAGATGTATAGACTGAGACTACCACTGTTCGTCTAAACCTTGTGTCTATAAAGAATTTAGCTCCAAACCTAATCAATCACACACAATCCACTTCTGGAGTCATTAAGGCGGCTAAAGTGTGCTAAATGTGCTCATGAGGTTAACCTGCCGTTAGGAGACTCCTGAAAGAGGCAAGCCGGTGAACAAAGGTCTGCTTCTGCTGTGTCACAGCAAAACTGAGCCAAAAGCGACTGTTTTCTCTGGAGCCACTGTGCCTTCGGGAGGAATTTCCATCTCGTTGATTTCAAGAGATAGCATGATGTTTAACAATGTCATAATCATCCCAGCCCACTTGCGAGGATATTTACCCACATGTTTGTGATTAAGAAATGTTGTTTTCTTATTGTGCACTTTTTACAATGGCAGTAGATTTTCTCCGAAACCCAGTTTATGCGCAGTATCAAAACAACATTTGGGGAATTAACTAAGTGGTAGAGTTTTCAACTTAGAATCAGCTTCAGTTTTCTACAGTTAGTCCAGACCATAGAATGTTCTCTGTTCAGTTTCATATCGGACAGGATTGAAACTGGCATAAATGTACCCAAATCACAAACACGACAACTGCGCTTCTTTGCCAAGTAAATTCCATATTCATATTCAGCCAAGACAGATTACTAAGAAAACCCTCTTCAATTATTGTTAGATCTTATTTCTTTTTAAAGATAATCTTTCTTAAATATCCATGTAGCAAACAAGAAATGGCCACCATAAAATATAGGTCAAAATTTAAATCAGGCTCTGCTTTTCCTGGGAGACCATAGACACTGTCTAAACAAAATGTATATTTGAGTGAAATGTTTTCATGTATAATTGTGTATTTGAGTGAAATGTTTTCATGTATAATTGTGTATTTGAGTGAAATGTTTTCATGTATAATTGTGTATTGCAACTGCAGGGCTCTTATTTATCAATCACTGGGTAAAGTTAAAGCAGTGCCTAAAAAATACATCAAATTTGGAGGAATCAAATCAATGGTTTGCTTTGGTTTGACAGATAGACCACAAAGCTACATATTTGGGAGACAATTAATATTTTTATGTAAAGATTATGGGAGATATGTTTTAATTTCACTTTGCCAAAAATGAAAAAGCCTGCTCAAGCACACTGAAGCATGTGTAAGTTACTGCATACACTTGAATACTAATAAATATCTGTTTTGATTTGTTATGTCTGATTTTGTTCTGTTTTTTACTTTATAACGAACAGTGGATCACATCATTTTGAAGAATGTATATTGAGCCTGTTTTCCAAGAACATACACTATTATATGTTTTAAGCTGTTTCTCAGAAAAGAGTAACCTCTTCATACCCTGTGTGTCTCAAAGCCACATTAAACTGTATGCATAAACTAATTTATGACAATGATAAAACAATTGTTGGCAACAAATGTCTTTATTTAAAATGTCTTTATAATAAGGTTGCTGTATCGACAGTAATTTTAATTTGTCGAGAAAGAGAAAGCATTTGTAGGATGGGCAGAGGCTGTGGAAAGTGGTGAATGACAGAACCAGAAATGACAGAATTGACCTTGAAGCCTTTGATATAGATGATAAAAAAAAAAGCTGAAGTTATGTGGAACATTTGCATAACTGTGGTGTATGACCACCTGTAGAAAAAAAATTAGTAAAATGAACAGCATATTTATCGGGGCTGTTCATTTCCTAAGCCACTGAAAACCATAAGCAAAAACATGGGTCAAATTTATGGTCATAAACCAACAAGTTTACAAATACAAACATTTATCTACATTATATGTCATGACATGTCATATACCATATATTTCTAGAGATTTGTGCAAGAAGACAATACACATATTATTAAGCCATTAAAGCAGAAAGTTAGAATTAATGGAGTTGCCAATTTCAACCCTAAATCAGTGCAGATTTAGTGTGATTCTGAAGTAAAGCATTTAGCATTAGATTTTATAAGACTAAACAACAGTGGAAGACAGTGAAGGCCTGAGTACTATTGAATTATATACAAGAAGCTGGTACACCATCCAGAACCTTACTGGGCTATGGTGGATAAGCTTATATGTTTTATTTTTATTTTTTGGATTGGCAAAGTGCAGGGTCATGACATTCCTCTTTGTGCACAATTAATGAATTTCCTGAGCTGCCAGCAAATCTAGCAGCTATTCAGGAGAAAGCGAAAACATATTGTGATAACAACTATCTCTTGGTTTTGAGTGCCTCAGACACTCAAATTAATAAACTCAAATAAATTTTGGAGAATTTATGAGTTCTCCATCACTCAGTAGCACGTGACTGGGCAGCAGGTTAAGGGTCCGATGGATAGGCATCATTAGTCTTACACTGGCAGGTCTCATTTGACAGAAAATCATTATTCAGTTCTGTATCATTATTCTGTATCTTTTATGAGTAAAGAGGAGATTTGCTTACCACAGAGTTTCAAGAAGGCACACTTTCATCTTACTTGTGCCTTAAGTAGAATGTTCTGTGAGGTCTGGATAAGCCTGTGTGTTTATCTGCTAAACTGTGCTATTTACACAGAGGTGGTCACAGAGTGTTTAGCTCCACTTGGAATAAAAATGTCACTGTAGATTCTAGGAGTGAAACCGCTTAGCCATCATTCTTGTACCAGCTTCATATTGGTAACAGTGCAGATAGAGAAGTTAAAGATTTCATGGTTTGGTTCGGAAATTCCCCATGTTCTTGTTTAACTAACACCTAAGTATGTTTTGTTTAGTGCAGCCAAGCCAAAGCTTTGTCAGTCTCTACTTCAGTGTTCACTGCTCAGATATATGTTGATCTTTCATTCTAAACTTGGATGCAAGTGCTGTGGGAATGATTGCTGTCCTTCTGCAACAAAATGATGCCATTTGTACAAGCTTGATTCTGGTGGCCATTTTCTCCAAATGATATAGACTGCATAAAGCAATTAAACAAATACATGTGCACACTTAAGGGTGAATATGTTAGAGGCTGGTTCCAGTTCAGTGAGGTTCTGTCAGTTTATGGAAAGGGAAGAGTAATCTCTATGGGGTTGGATGGGGTGAGAGGTCAATAAGAGACCTAATGAAGTAACCTCTAGTATTATGTGAGGAGTTTGTATAATACATTACTGTATCAAAATAAGAAAGGAGTACATATTTCATTTAAGGAAATAAGTAAACAAGCAAAAAAGAGGAATTGTGAAATGAAGTTAATATTTAGTGCAAAACAACTGGCAAATCACTTCATCAGCTGTCTAATCAGGAACAGATAGCACATGAAACTTGTATTCCAGACAAGTTTACGAAAGCATGTAGTTTCTTCTAAAGTAGTGTTGACAGATGCCTGGCCAAAGTTGAAATTGCTAGTTAAACCACAGTGCTCAAAATGCTTGTTAATTCATCATAAACAGTGCAATTAGACCATTACTTCTTCACTGTTCTTCAGGGCCTAATATGCTATGGTAGGACTTATAAACATTTTCTTTTTGTTGAAAACATGTGAACTGCCCCTTCATTCCTAGACAAATGCCAGATGTAGAGGATGCTACAGGCTAAAAAGGTACGTGTCTCTTTCAAATCAACAACACAACGTGGACTAATCAAAACAGGCCCAGTGTCACATATTCCATTGCAGTGCACAGCTACGTCAAATAGAAGTGTCTTGCTTAATAATTGTATGCGTGGGTTTGTGGATAATATTTCAGCTCTGCTCATTAGTTGAGGCTCTGTTTTGAGTCAGACATGCATAGCCAACGTGGTGAAAGAGTGCAGGCTTCAGCTGGTATGACAAAACAAAAAGAGACAAATTGCTGATGGCTCGAGCTCTTTTTCTGATAAAGCAGCCAAAGAAAGCCAGGGTAGTTGACTCGACAAAATAAAGAGCCCATGTCAAAGCTCAACTTAAGAGCTACTGGGGTGGTGATTGGGCCTCTTTGATGGTTTGGTATACTTTATAGAAGGGTAGTGATTATGCATATGTCATCCACGAGTGCTGGATGTCTGTCTCTTTTGATAAGTTTACTTGGCAACATAATACTGCATTTGAAGTGACGTGTGTATATATACAGTGTTTGTAATTAAGCTCTATTAGTATTAACTATCCCAGATCTGCAGTTGACTACAAGACTTTGTCAACCCTTTTCCATCTTTCTTTATACTGCAGACAAGCCAAGGAAGCCACCTTCTCATTCAGCACCTTCTCATTGAGCACTCTTATGCTTCCTGCATCTCATTCACATAGTAACAGATAACTGCCGAAGGCAAACAATCTGCAATTCACAGTCAGGGAAAAACAGAAGATGGGAAAAAATGATAAAAAGAAAAACCTTCAAAAGCAGTCCTAGAAACTTGTTCTGCTAATACGTTTTATCCTGTTTATTTTGCTCCACCTCCTTAAATCCTTCACTTGTTTAGTTCTCTGCTCTCTGCAGCCGCTGTTTTCACACCACATAAATCACTGTATTATCTTTTGGCAGAGACTAAGGCAAGGACTACAGCAACCTTGCTCGTCAAACGAACAGTGTTTACGAGAACCTATATACCATATGTAATCCACTGTTTAGAGGAGCAGAGACATAATAAGTTTAATATTTGCGTGTACAAAAATAGGACTGAGAAAAGTTCTAAGACTGGAATTTTTTTTACCTATAAATTAATTAATATTAGCCCTGTTTCTGTATCAGACAACACTCCAGCAACATCTCTCAGAAATTTCATTTCATGGCATTAAAAAGAACAATCATATATCTCCTCTTACAATTCATTAACAAGTATAACAAAATCTGAGAAACATTTTACAGAACACAGAAAGACAAATATCAAGGTCAGTGTAGTCACAGGGCATCAGCTCAAGTGTTTCCTGGTGGTGATCAAAAGGACAAAGGAATTCCTCTTAATTTAAAAAAATGCTGTGCTTCTTTAAAAATGTATGTTAACTAAAACAAATAGAAGGCAAGTATGCAAAATATTCTGTTGTGTTTAGAGTAATAATGAAATAATTCCCTTCTGATAAGAAAAAAATGTGTGGTAAGGGTTTCTCGGAAACCCACTACTAATCTAAAGTGAAACACGAAAATGATTCCTCACCCACAATCTTGATTTCCAGAGCTTTTCCAAGGCTGCCAGAGCACTTGCTTAGAGATGCTGGCAGCTTTCGGTCTGTCTATACCTTGGCCAAAACAAACAAGTTCTTTCCTCTTAAAAGGCAGACAATGTATTGTCATGAAGATCGGATCTCTCTGCACTTTGTCTGTGTGTTTGGCCTATGGCATGAGAAACCTAAATGATGAAAGTTTGTGAGAGAGGTACTCCAAATCAGTGGCAGGCCATTAAAAACTGAATGTAGCTGTGAGCTTTTAAAATCATTAAAAAGATATTTATGATAATTGTTGCATTTAATTAACCCTTCAGAAAAAAAACAACTTATTGAAACGTATGTTTATTAAGTACTTAAGTAATATTCAGTAGCATATGAATGGTGTTTTGCTTTTCTTTGTCAAATGAGCCTGATTTTGAAGCACTGCTAAACCTTTCAGTGCAGTTCTTATGCAAGAACCAAAAAGAGCCTGAGCAGAGTGCTCTGAGGTTTATCAGCTGCCCTTTTGCTTAGATAGGGACAACAGAGAAGCCCATTTTTGCTTTTGGTAATGTTGGTATGGACACAGGCTCCTGTTCTCCATGTCCTATCTAGACTGCAGGTCATGATGTGAGCTCATCACTCCAGAGGGCTTGGCTCTGTAAAGATCAAAAGAGGCCACAGGGACAACGTCATTAGAGAAGTATACTCCATTCTGAGCTTTTTAGACACCAGATGGAGGGGGTACTGGGATTTATATTTTAGTTCTTGATGTAGTCAATGAGAATGACTTCTTGAGAGCATTCTCTACTACTTCTAATGGAATAATTGCCCTTTTATGGGTTTAAAGGTTTCAGCATACATTAAATTGCAATGGTCATTTACTCATTTATGCCATTCAACCTTTTGTAATATATGATGATGGTGAATCAGTACTTAATATTTTATTATTTAGCAACATTAAATATTAGTGGTATTTTCCAGCATTACTGCAGGTTTATTTGGAATAATGTGGGTTAAACTGTCTTTTCTTCAAGGAGAATTAAGGTCAGATGAACACTATGAAACAGAATGAACAGTTGAACAGAATGGGGCATGAATGGGGCATAAGAAGAATCATGCTACCCCATTTTTTGTTTATACTCCACAAAAATTTGATGCCATATAAAGCATATGTTTAAGGTTGTTTTTTGGGCAGTAAGTATTTATTTGCAGAGGTGTAGGTCTCAATTATGTTTTAGTGTGTTTGAGGTTATCATGCTGAAAGATGTTTCCTGGAGGAGAGCTTTGGGAATCAAGTCTGTGCTTTTCTAGCCACCTCAAGATATCAGTACTCTTTTGGTCAACCCACAAACATGTTTTTGGTATTTTCTATTATATTAATGTTTTTGCATGACTATTTGTAATAGTCTAGGTTGCCATGTTTTAGATTTCTCACAACCATGAGTTGTTTCTGGATAGCTTTTTACAACATGGTACAAAATATAAAACAAAACAAATCAACCAAAAAACAAAATCTGCTGCTCTGTGGTCAGTATGTTAAAACACTTTTAAAATTATGTTTAAAAATGTCCTTGGCATATGAATTAAAAGGCTGATCTGTAAGATAAAAGTGATATTTTTTGTACAACAGTTTTGAGTTGTGTTTTGGGCATGGTTTACTCTTCTGCTCTAAAGAATAAATATGCATCCAGCACTGTACTGATGCCTGTGTCTCTGCTTAATTATACTGATTAACTATGATGGAAACACAGTAGAGTTCTTCAGTACTATGTTTCCAGGGGAAATAGTGCATATCTACTTGCTTTCTAAGTATAATAACCAGCTTTCTGCTGCTGTGTGTCTCTATCTAAACCTCACCAGAAACAAGTCTTTATATCTGACCTAAACTGACCTCTGTCAAACTAGAGACCAGCAAAGTCTGTTTAAATGTCTGTTCTGTAATGACTGGGGAAGTGTTTACTTGCTGTTGTCACGGTCCTTTGACTCAAACTCTAGCTGCTCTAGCTTCATTTTTAATGACTTCGGCCAAGGTGGTCATAAAACGAGGAAGCCTTCATCTCTGCTGCTTGCTTTTAATTTTTAGCAGTCACTCTCCTGTTCCCTTTTCACAGCTGATCAAACAAGAGCATTATGGATGGTGTTATTCCTTAGCCCCCCCGTTGCCAAAATCCCCCAAAAAAGGAACAGAACAGAACAGTTTAACATGACTTTGCAGCGTTAAGAACACCTGGGAAGAGCATCAGCTAAGATTTGTTTAGTTGTATTTTAAACAGCATTTTAAACAGCATTAAAAGATTTGTATGTAGAGTTATTTAGAAATGTACATATACACTAAAAGGGGAAATACTATTAAAACACAATTGTTGCCACCGTAGAATTGATGTTTGGAAGTTTGGAGTAAGTTTTTTTGATGCCTACTGATTCAAGGCCATAGTTTTAACATTGCTAGTTATGGCTAGCAGGAGATCTGGTTTTTAATATAAAACATCATAAACAGCCTTCTGGCTGAATTCTGCTGAGCGGCAATTATGTACACAAATATGCAAAATCAATCATTTATATGGCAGAAAACTAGACATCCACATTTTGCTGGCAGAGAGATAAAGGATAGGGTACTCTGAAATGTCTCAGAACAATTTGATCATGTCACAAACTTTAGACGCAAAAAAACAATAGTGCTGTATTAGATATTATTAAAAAATACTGAGAAAAGCAATGCAGGACAGTTCCCAGTTAAATATAATGCAAACCTTTAACTTCCTTTTCTCTTATGCTCTACTAAGTGAGCGTAACCCAAAAGAATCTAAGGAAAAGAGCGCAAAGTGTGGAAGCATGAATTATCTTAGACTTAAATTAGCATAGACTTGAATTAGCATAGATTAGCTGCTCTTCAGATAAATCAAACTAAATGAATTTGTCACAATGTCATTTTCACAGCAATCAGTGTGTTTATTTGGTTATGCATCGGGCTGCTCGTTGGAATCGCACTGAATATTTAGTTTAATAGTTGCTTAATTTCTTTGATTCGTATTCTTCGATTAGAATGATGAAACCAAAATGTTTTATCTTGTCAATATAATTTTATGTATATGATAAAAGGAACGATTCCTCTGTTAAAATCTTGTGGGGATTTTTTTGTTCATTGTATGTGATTACCACTTTATTACAACTTTAAACATGTTCCTTACAACATGTCCAGGGCGATTAATGTTTAACCCAGAGGCTGCAATGACATTCTCAGCCAACCACAATATTCCCTCAGATGCAAAACCCAAGATCTGTAAATTAGAGTGAGGTCCCCCATGCTTCCATGTGATGAATGACCCGTACTGAATAATAGTGTTTTCTAACTGGGCACGTATCTGCATAGGCATCAGCACAGCCAAGCCTGTCTTGCTGCACTTCCCTCCATAAATTCAGTCACTCTTTTGGTGTAACAGAGGTCATTCAGCAAGGCTCTGTTCAAGCGCTTTCTCTGCGAAGCCTTTAAACACATCTATGTTTAAGCAGATAAGTAAACTAAAAGAGTCTTAAGAGACAGTAGCATTATGGGGTGTCAGGAATTTAGAAATTGTTTTATTAAAGTATATCCAAACCTTTCAGCATATTTTGTCATGTAGAGTTTTCCATACCATGACTTCACAGGCCATGTTCCTGTGTGTGCTTGAGAGGACATAGGTTTCATCTCACACAACAGCCTCAGAAAACCTCTAGCACAGAACATTCTAACTCTGGTATGCATTAGCACTGTCTGACGCTCACCACATCTAGGCTTGATATGGAACATTTGCTCAACTAGAAACAGCTCCAATATTTGTAGTCAGACAAATGAAACAGTTTAATTTTTTTTCCTGATATGCTTTTAGTTTATCTACCAACCCCTTCAAACCACAGGTGAGCCATCTGACACCAACAACACCACTGGTCCACAGTAAAAGAACACCTTAACTATAGTTCTCCCAACATCCCCGCTGTGAAAAGGCCATTCATAAAGCAGCAGTGAAAACCAGTCAAGCCTGAAAAAGGCTTTTTACTTATCTAAGAACAGAGATGTCCAACTATAGTCCTGGAATCAAAGCCTTCTTGACTTCTGCCTTGGTCATTCAAGGTAAGGTGGTGATCATTGCTTTAGGTCTTGGTGTCCTTCAGGCTGTTATCTAGGGATTATCAATGCTATAATATTGCATATATTTGTATTGTCCAATGCAATTCAACTCATCAGCAAATTGATTAACTCTTTCACT
>JAOXYF010000008.1:10609731-10622618 GCA_028565775.1 Sternarchorhynchus goeldii
TTCTTCATACTAAACTGAAAAAATAGAATGTCATCTTGTGTTACTAACAAACCATTCCATAAGGTATTTACACTACACTGACTAATGATTAATACTAACTAAAATATAGCTTACCACATGCCTGTAGATCTGCTCATATGAAATATTCTTAGAACCCTTCTCCATAGAAGGTGGGAAACTGTGTTTAAAAAAGGACTGACAGGTTACGCTAAAATAATATTTACTGGACTAAAAGTGATAACATGATGAGTGTATATGAAGTATCTCATATGGTTTTGTGAAATACATAGTTCTAGATGTACACAAAATGTCAGCCTGGATAGATAAAGGCAGTAAAACCAGGGTTTTAATAACACTGGTCAACAGTGATTTTGCTTCTTGCCAAAAATATCTGCCTAATATGTTTTTTTCATGCTGAATCCACATATGTTTTCTGAATTTCTCTACCACAAATATTTATTTTTGTTCTCGTATACTCATATGTCATTATATGTAGTATGGAAAAGCAGTACCATGAAACATTTGCACACTTGCAAAAGTGATAGAAACATTCTGAACATACATTCACAATTAGCATAAAATTTGCTATAAGGTCCACATATTTTAGTTTGTGAAGCAAAAATAGTTAAAATTTTGTTGCCCAGTGTAAGTATCCAAAAGGGCAATACAAAATCTAGTTAGAATAACAGGCAGTGGTCGAAAACAGTAAAGCCAGAAAATCGAAGGCATAAGAAAAAAGGTTCAAATGATAAACAGGAATGCAAGTAAACAAACAAGGAAACAACAACAGCTTGGTACACACCAGTAGAGACTGAAAAGACTTCACAAAGAAACCAGACACTCAATGAGATATAAATACACAATCACAAATAAACAGACGAATCAGAATAAACAAAGCAGACAGGAGTATAATGGTAATTGTAGTCCATGGAAGTGGTGACAAGAGATCTGGGAAGACCAGACATGACAGAAACCCTGGAATTGAATGGGATCGAATCCTCATCCTGTGTTTATATGGGTGTGTCTGTGTGTATGTGGGTTCAGCATCATGTATGTTATGTGAGCATCGATGTGTATTTAAATGTGTGTATCTCACACATTAAGCACATAATGCTAATGTTACAGAAAGGTCGATCGCAAGAAAAAGAAGGAAAGGTGTCCAGTGCAGCCTCCTCCTCCCCTGGCTGCTTCTCTCCTCCTCCCCTGGCTGCTTCTCTCCTCCTCCCCTGGCTGCTTCTCTCCTCCTCCCCTGGCTGCCTCTCTCCCCCTGGAAGTCTGTGCGGAGGAGAATAGAGTGGTGGAGGAGTACCTGGCTCCCTGGACACAGGACTTTGCGAACCTCCTCCGGGCCGTGGCCAACTCAAATGAGATTCCACTGGGGCCCTGGAACCCCAGAGAGGGGTGGACGCGCCTCCCCCGCTCGGAGGAGGACTCACCCTGTTATTTCTCCATGGAGGAAAATATTCCTACAGGGACATGGGGCCAGTGACATTAGGGACCTCCTTGTTGGTGGAGCCCCTCTCCGAGGAGGAGGAGAAGCTGATTAAGGAGGAAGAGGAGGAGAACCCCGAGGGCACTGGTTCTGTCACTGACTCCAGTGGAGCCACCTCAGGGATGGAGGTGGAAGCGGAGCGGTCTCCACCCCAGTGTCACTCTGATGCTCAAACGCTCTGCCCAGGAGCCCTGGACATACCCATCCCCTTTTCGTGTAAAGCAGCCCTCCGACTCTGAGGGGTCTGAGTTGGAGATGGATGTAGAGCAGGCCCAAGAGCATTCCTCCAGGGCTCACAGACGTCGGAGGGGCCTGTGGGTGTGTGGGTGGGGTACTCCCCATTATGAAGTGAGTCGCCTCGCCTGGTGTGGTCACCGCTCAGCCTCTGGAACATGCCACACCTCGCCGCAGTAGCCAGTGAATGTGCCCACGCCGCCAGTGAGTGCTGCCCAGGCCACCAGCGAGTGCTCCCCAGGCCACCAATGAGTGCTCGTCAGACGCCAGCGTGCAATTTCCAGATGCCAGCAAGCACGCCCACGTTGCCTCCTCAGAGCAGCTGTTCCTGGGGCTGCGCTGGTGGCTGTGGTTTCTGTCCCTCGGCCCTGGGCCTGTGGTAGGTTCTGAGGGGGTCCATAGGCACTGGGCGCTCCAGGAGAAAGCGTCCCTTGAGGGGGGGTTCTGTCACGGTGGCCACCCTCACCTCCTTCTTCCATCCTTTGTTTGTATGGGCAGCTCTGTGTGTATGTGGGTTTGTTTCTCGTGTATGTTATGTGAGTGTTTGCGTCGATGTGTGTGAAGTGGCCGTGATGTTTACATGTTCGTCTTTTCATCGTTAAGCTGTTTCACTGGTGTCTTCTTAAAGTGTTTGTGTATTTAAGTGTGTGTATCTCACCCATCGTTTGTCGGTCGATGTCAACGTTACTGTGAGTACTCTGTGTATGTTGTACATGTTTCAGTTTAATAAAACTTGCCTTTTTGTCCAAGCTCAGCATTCCTGCCTCCTTTCCTTGGCGCTTAGCGCTGCTACGTTACAGTGGCATGACTACAACAATCGACAAGCGGTTCTTTAGTCTTTAAGATAATCATACAGTGCTGCACACAATTGTTCATCACTCAATATGAAAATATGACACTGAACTCCTGGGAAACCGTATCTGGGTCTGTTTGGTGTCATAGAAGCAATAGAAACAAAAATTTAGAAGCTAGCAATGAAATATTATTATTTAAATTAACTACATTAGCTGTAATAACCAATAAATTATAATACATCTAGACAGATTTTGGCAACGATGCTAATCCCACTGCTCAAGTTTTAAAACAATTTAATTGTTTTGAGGTTACTTACTTTAATCTTTCTCATATACACTAAGAATAGTAAAAAATAATTAAAGCAGTACATACATTTCTTCTCTGCCTGTGTAAGACACCTGGAAGCCAGTGCTTGAACCTGCAGCTAACATTCTTGTCTGGTCATATGCATAACATTCCTGTCTGGTCATATGTGTAACATTCTTGTCTGGTCATATGCGAAACAATGTGGCAAGCACATGTTGGAAGTTGCAAGTATTCTGGGCATAACATTTCCAACCCAATCAATCCTTATCTTGAAGCAGTGGGAAGAGTTTCAAAGGAAATAATTCCCATAACATTCCTGTGTTCCACATACATCTATTCACATGGCAGGGTAAACGGTTTTATTGGGGTGTTCTCGATAGACGTTGCTGTAACTTTTTATTTCTAAATGGCAAAATACTCACTAAACTTCAGTAGTTCAGGAGTAGTTAGGAGATAGCAGAAGGAGCCTAAATGCTGTCTGTACTGCAGGGAGTCTGTTTAAGTCTATTGTTGTATTTTCTATTTTTTTTATTTCAAAACATTTTAGCTGCTGCATGACTCGCTAGTATTTTCAAAAAATAACTCTAAAGTTTATGTTGCATGTTAAATCTGTTAAACAATGTAATATATATTTTACTGAATGACTTTTAGTGGGTAAATTTAAAGCAACTATGGAAATATATTTGCATCCAAGTGGTACAGTTTCAGTTTGGGCTGGTTTCAGTGACTTTAAATCACAGGTGTGTGGAATAATAGGATGTATATACTGTTTTAGTATTAATGAGAGGCTTGTCTATATGATTTGTTACTTAATGCACTGCAAAATCCCAACTGGATGTTAATGAACTATAGATGTTAATTCAGTACTGAGATTTTCATTGTGTTGATGCAGTAATGACCCTTTGGGAGTAAAATAGCCTACTGTTTTTAAACACTTTTCCACAGCATTCCACAGTACCTCAGTACTTGCTCTCTAGCAGATGGTCTCTTATGAGCAACAAAAATCAATGCGGTTTCCATGAGGTAGGCCTGTCATCTTCACTGTTGCAGTAAAAATATTTTTTATTATTTTTTTGATTTAAGACATAGATTCAAGAGCTGATGTTCAAAATGAAAAAGGTAGGATCAGTTTTTTTAAAAACCTATTGTTAAAAACCATTGTAAAAATTTCAATTCAATTCAATTCAACTTTATTGTCATTATACCAATACAGGGCTGACCAGAATAATGAAATATAGTTGGGCTACAGCTCTTTAATTAACAGAATAAAAAAATCTATCTATCTATCTATCTTTAATCAATAAGTATATACACAGTAAAAAAGTATGTAATTCAGTAATATAATATAATATAGTAATATGTATGGAATGTTTAAAAGTAAAGTGAAGGTGTGCTAGAGTCTCTCTGAGCTGGTGGAACTCTGAGCTGTGGAACTGTGTGTGGATGTAGGTGCAAATGAGTGAGTTTATGATTCAGAAGGTGTGGCTGCTGTAAGAGCTCTTGCGTAGAAGCTGTTCTTGAGTCTGGTGGTTCTGGCTCTGATGTTCCAATGTCTCTTACCAGATGGCAGTAGTTGGAACAGATGGAAGTGTCTGGGGTGTGTGGTGTTGGAGGAGATGCTGCTGACCTTCTTTACACATCTTCTGTTGTAGATGTCCCCAATGGGTGGGGGAGCTGCTGCTGTGATGTATCTGCATTGTATGATCAAATATGATTGCTAACAAGGGATCAATTGTATCAGTTCTACAGAATGTGCTAATAAATCTGTTTTATTCTATAGTTATTAGCTTTGAGCTTTGAACACTGCAGAGAACTGTGGATTGTCCTTTGTTTAATCTTTTACTGTATGACCCAAAGATCCAAGCAGTGAGAAGTCCAAGTTGGGAAAAACTCTAAAACACTACAGGCCTGGTCTTTTGACTACCGAGAAGAAAGGAACACAAGTGGTAGCACTTTTGCTAGTGGAAAAGAAAATTATGTCCAGAGGCTTTCCTTGAAGTGTAGCTTTGTAGGATGCAAAACTAAGTGCATAAGCATTGGAGTTCAATTTGACTGAATTTGACTGTTCAGTTTGCCATTTAAGCAGAATGGTACTACTTACTCTTAGTAGTAATGACACATCATGTAACATGGAATATCTGTACCAGGCTAACTTTCCACAGCTCTGTGTACATGGAAAAAACATGGTCATGACCCTGAATTTTAGTACCTTTTCAGATCATTTTCTTTCAAGTCAGTAAAAAAGAATAAGAAAGAAAGAACAGTACAAAAATGAATACACTATTAATAACAGTAAGGATGATGCCAAACCAGTATAAAGCTTTTAAAGTTCTCATGCAATCCCCCATCAGACTTTGAATAGTGAAAGCCCTGCCTGGGATTCCAGAGACAGGAATACATATGTCTTCCTTTCTGTTTCTCTAAACTTCAAGCCAGTGAGACCCCAGGTTGGTGGCTTGCAGCAAGATATCAAAGATAATAGATGTAAACTTCTGACCTTTTAAATAAATAGAAATAACTCTAAAATTGTGCATTGTTGTATGCTCTCCAGGTGCATGAATAGTTTTTATAATAAAAAGAAGACAATAGACCTTTTGGTGTAAGGGTAAAGGTTTTAAGACTGGTTTAAATATTTTAGTAGTTCTGAATGACAGTTTTACTGGATACCTTTTTTATTCAGGGTGCTCTTCCAGTAAAAAGACACAAAACTGCACTACATTACCAGTGTATTTCAAGTATGTTGTAAGCTGGAAATACCAAGAAAACAGGCAACTTTCTTTCATGATGGCCCAGAAGCTGTCTGTAAGTTTTACAGTCATATCACATATTTTGAGTGAATGGACAAAGTGAATGAGTTGGAACTGTTTCATAGTATTTTTCTAAACAGGCCCATGTTATTAGCACACATTTACTGCATCATCTTAGTGCTATTTTTATTAACTAGTATGTTAACCATAAGTTATTCATGCTCAACTATTACCTTTCACACAAGATTACAGCAATTTCTGAAGGAGGGAGGAATGTTTGGACATGGTGGTAGTGGTGTGAGGCGCTTGAAGTAACCCACACTGCTAAGCACATATTTTTCCATAATATGTCAATATTCTTTTCTGTAGGTGACCAAAGTTTAAAACAGGGCCAGTTGGTCTAAGTTTAAATTTCATTAAAAATTATGTTGTAATAATTTGATTTGCTTGTATTGAAGAAAAATACAAATAACAACAGAAATGTAAATTATACTGATTACGGGTTATGGTTCAGTCGGCACCCAGACAAAGGAACACAGCTACCACTCACACACACACACACACATACACACGCTCCTTTATAGTCCCTCCCTTGCTCCCAGTCATCAATTTATTAGCCTAACCTTATGCACCTGTACTTTGGCCACTTTTCATTCTATCTACCCTATTGATGCCCACAGAAAAAACTCCTCTACTTTTTTCCATTTTGTATTTGTGCTACTAAAAGGATGCAATGGAGTACCGAAGTATGCTTTCAGTGTTTGTTCCGCCTTCTAACGTTTTTTGTTTGTTTGTTTTGTATAAATAAATAAAAGAAAAACGTTCCTCTCTGACCTCACTCTTTGATCCTCCCACGATGTCACATGATTTTTAATCACATATTGCTACTTATTGTTAAATCAAATGACCTAAGTCTCTTGTAATCATACAAACTATACATTAAGGACTAAAACGGTAAGTTGGTCATGTTAAGTAGATAAAAAGCCTTAGTGAGAAATAGAAACTGGTAAATTCATGGGGCTTTCTTAAAATAAATCTAGGGAAATAAAAATGCTGAACCTTTAGCATGAAACTTTAATGTCCAGTTTTATATGTTCAGATTTAACGAATCTGACTTACTAAAATAATGTTCCTGAGCCATTCCTGATCCCTACAGCATCCGATCCAAGCAGTTTCTGCCTGTTGAGAAAGTTATTTTGGCAAGGCCCTCTAGGGGATGAAGATGAATGACCCTGGGTAGACAGCTAAATAGGTGGACTCAGATCCTGCCTTGGGACCCCCACTACTTTAGACAAATTTTGAATTTTCCTTTTAACACATGGAAAGACTTGAGAATTTTCTGATGATGGATCAGGTGTGAAAATAAAGTAAACACTAGATGACTGGGTCCACAGTGTAGAGAATAAATAAGCCAGGTGTCCATTTAAACCTTTGTCAATATAGGCAAGAGGGCAGTGATTATAAACTTATTTGCTTTAATTCATTGTCATTTATTCACATAATGCCGATTTTCCAGCATTCATGTTTTATAAGGCATCTCTCTTAAATGCTGAATATAAATATGTGGATGCAGTCTTCAGTAAAATTATTTTATAAACAATTACCAGAATATAATCAAATTATTTCACTAAAAAATACTTTGAGAACAAAGTTAAGTTGTATTTTACTTAATTTCTACCAAGTAAACAAACAAAATTAAAAATCAAATGTTTTTTAGTGTGGCGCCTTGATCCCTCTGGAGAGAGACACAACACTGATTCTGTGGTATCGTCTCTAGATTTACACTTTATGAAGGGTTGGGTGTGTGGGGGTGGAGAGGGTGGAGGCTGTTATGATTGACATTTCTGCAAGTATTGCAGACCTTTGTTGGGCTGCTAACCCAATATCCAACTGTATGCCTTCTCCCCAAGGAGTAACGTGTCTGAATCATACCCTGCCCGTGCTGTTCTGCCTGTCAGACCAAGCGCATGGGGCTGCACTATCAGTCATGAAGCCCTGTCAGCTAACCATGAGGCAGCTGGAGCACCAAGTCAGTTTACTGTCTGGTTTTTAATTTCAATGTCATGAGCTAAACTAAATTACAGACACAACGTCTTTGTTTCTGATTTATTTTTGATAGTATTGGCATCTTTGCATTTGCTAGGGTTTCTTGACCACAGCTGAGGCTGTGCACTTGGGTCAGGGGAGGTCAGTAATTTATAGGACGTATTTCAATCATAAGTAATGTTATTGTAATCTGGTAAAAAGGTTCAGATATTTCAGGGGCCTAAGGTTTCTCAAATTGTAGTGCCTCTAGAGCACTATAACCTTTTGAAATGAAGGTCTACATATGGCAAGATAAGTGGTAAGGTTGTAATTAACAGACTGACAAACACTGTCATACATCTTCAATATTTATTGTAAATATACCAAACACTTTTTTTTAAATTAAGGTTTATCATCAGATATCATATATCAAAATAGATCAGACACTATTGATAATACATTGTGAAGTGATTTGAGGTCAACTTTAAATGGTCACAGATGGAATTTAAAATTAGTCGCCAAATGACTAAAACTCTACTTGGGTCTTTAGTGAAGCACTATTCTAAATACATGGTGTTGGTCTTCAGGCCCCTGATCAAGCAGACTCATAATCACAAAATACATTTACTCTTTTGGGTAAAGTTAATTTATTTAGTTGTAAAATTTGAACAAAATTTAGAATAATAACATTACTAAGTAAAGAACAGAAAAACACTTAAAACAAAAATGAAAGAAAAAATAAAATAATCAATGCAAACAAAAACTCAAGTGGAAGAAATAGCATTTCTGATCTTTTGGTTCTTTTGCTCATGGTTAGCCACAAAATAATATATGATTAAAATATGACATTATCAAAAAATGAATAAAAACAGAATCCAGAGAATTGTGACACACAGACAGCAAGGGCCAACCAACTTTTAGAGCATGGAATGGAGTTTTGTAACTGTCACCAGTAATAAATCTGAGAGTAGAATTTAATCCAATGGTTTGACGTTCGTAACTGAAGCTTGTCTATACATCAGCATAGTCCAAATATGAAAGGAAAGTTGCTGTAATATTGTGGTCAATATGACTGGCTATGGAAAACAGTAGGAAATCTTGTCAAATTCGGAAGATTCATTTGTGGTTGTGGGGTGCAACTTGCAATGCTGGGATCAGACTTTCAGAATTGTTTTGTCTTTCGTGACGGTTACTATGTCAGATTAGGATAGTGCCATAAATTCTTGCCAGGTCTTGGTTGGGAGATGGCAACACTGCACATTTGATGCTGCCCAATCATAATTCACATTTTGTATGACTTTATAGATAATAGGAGAGGAGGGTCAAAAAAGCTGTCAATCATGGCAATCAAGAAACATGTTGTAGGAGGACTCAAACAAAGCAGGAAAATACCAAAAATTCTGATATGCTAGACATTTGTCAGGGTGTAGTGGGACGTCCCAGACTCCCCATCAAAATCAGGTTGAATTTGTGCAATCTGATTAGGATCAGTTTTGTTCCTGCATAAGGCAGTGTACTTTTGTTGTTTTATGAAGCCCTAAAATGCTCCTAAAATGTGTAAAGTAGTATCTTATATCACCAAAAAGATACACGTTACTGTCTCTTACAGATCAAACAATATCATCCTTGTATAAACAGAACCCAACCTAGAACTAAAGATGTGAAGAACATGTATTATTTCACATGTATTTTACAACTCAATTATCTATTATCTCGGTACAACAACTCAGGCATACTTACTTTGGTAGAACTAATTGAAAATGTGTCTGACCACTTAAAAAAAATGTTTGGTAATCTCAACCTTCCACTAATGGTCAACCCTACCAGATAAATAAAATGTATCCAATAAAGTATAGTGTAGTGTAATTTATCTTTGTAAGAAAACACTTACAGAAATGTACTAGGTAGAACAAAGGTGAGCTTATGTGGTACAATGATCAGGATATTCTCACTTCATTTGTCATGCCCTGGTCAGCACCCAGCCTAGAAACCTTCCACCTCAGCACCAATCACACTTCCTAATCACTTAACAGCTCCCACTCACCTACACACAGTTATTGTCTACACCTGTTGCCCACCACCTCTCCCTTATTGAACCCCACACCCAAGATTAATGCATTGCTCTCTTCTCTATGTTCCAGAAGGACTGTGTTGAATTTTTCATGCTTTGTGTTGTATTTTTTTGCTTTGACACTTAATAAATTTGGGCCTCACTCCTGTCATCAGCATATCATAATTATTCCCAAACCAGAACAATATACATGCGTTTTATACAAGCAATAGATATTTGCATATTATTGTTATTTTTGTTTATTTTTCATATAATTATTACATCATATTTAGCCTATAAGTATGCCTAAAGTAACCCTATAGCCTTGTAACTGATATGTTGAACGATATATGCACAGTGACATATGTTGAGAGAAGGATGGCATTTTCAGGCTCGTATACCTAAATGTTTCTAATGTATACATGATCAGAAGGATTTTCACACACTTATTGCTCTGGGTGAACGTTTAGAAATGTTTAAGCCATTAACAAGGGTTTGTGCTCCATTTCCTCACATGCTCAGACCTTTTCACTTTCCCCATTGTTGGCCTGACCCTTAAAATGATGTCTTCTCTGTTTGATGGATTTGAAGAACATCCACATATATTATTTCGACATTCACATCCCGCTACACTGAGAACTCTAAAGTTGGAGTCATAAAGCTATCATTAAATATCATTAATCCCCAGTTCTCTCATTATACTGGCTGTGCAGACGTCTGCATTGGAGGTATTACAACAACCTTAACTACCATTGGCTGATAGACACTGAGAAAAATTATGACCTTAATAAAGTCTATTTTTTAATATTTGCATGTGTAAGCATCTCATATTTGACACTGAAAACAGAATCTGGCTCAGGGTTAGGGTTCTCTTGGAGAGGTCTCTTGGCAGAAGGAGAGACAAAGCTGGGTGGCACTTTTGCAGAACGACTATAGTCACTGCTTCTAAGTAAATCAGAATATATTTATATGATCATACTTTTGGTTTTATTCCATATCACAGCCCTGTTTTATTTCCACATTTTTAAAAGCAAGCTAAAATAGGAATGCCATTGTAGCTAAAACGTGCAATCATAACATTTGGGGTTTTCCATTTAAACAACAATCATGTAAAGCCATTGACTGTCCAATAACAATCTATGGCTACTTCATTTTATAATTCAATGTGTGGTGAAGATGCAGTGAAAAACCAAACACAATTGTTGGGGAGACTTGTATTAAGGTGGAGGATGAGCCGCTAGGTTCTATTTACACCCTGTTCAACCCGGGTGTGTCGGCCAGAACACCACTTAAGGCCAGGATGAGTCAATGGGAATTAAGATGGCAAACAACGGACATGAACTTTATTCCTTCGGCTGGGTTCTATCGTCATCAACGCACAGCTCTGAAGCAACACCACGCGTTTTGTGCATGATTACGCACTCGGCACTCTCAACTACTTAGATAACCATGGAGGGGTTAGGGGGGGTCCCATACCCCTATACCCAAATATTACACTTCTATGGGCCTTTTGTACAACAACGAATGACACTATTAAAATCTAAAGCAACTAAGGCATTTGTAAAACCAACTAGAGCACTATATATAGCACTAATCCAAAACAATAGCACATGGCATAAGTAACATAAAAACCCCAAACCAGACACAGGTAAAGGTGGCTACTTTGTCAGTGCCTTCGCCCAAATGTGGGCACAAAACACCATCCACAGCAGCTATGAGAGCAGTACAGAATGAAGGATCCAGAGCACATAAAGGACTAAAAACAAAGGAGACTTGACTGGGGATTGGACACCATGCTGGATTAGGGGCTAGAAACTGAACTGAGAGAGTGGTCATGGGACTGGAAATGTGAAAGGGCATGTGAAATAGGGGCTGAAACTAAAACAGGAACTGAGAGAGGCATGGACATGTAGACACAGGGCTATCTTGGCAGGGAAATGGACTGGGAACTGGGGACTGGAGAGAGAGAGAGCTGAACCTGGAATGAAATGGAAAACAGGTTAGGAAGCAGAGGCTGAGTCAGGATCAGGAGTGGGGACTGGCAGTAATAAAAGAAATTCTTCTTGATGCAGATCTCAGTGATAACACCTTTAACAATGAAGGATGCGAATGTGGATGCTACCCTGGTAAAAGAAATATTTTCTCCAGGAAAACCTGCCCGGCTAGACAGGAATTTAAAATGAACTTTTTTGTTAGGAACTTAGATAAAATGCAAGCAATTGCCAAGCCACTGATGGGCCATCATTTAGAATATAAGCCCTTGAGAAACCATTCCCCATGGGAAACCCTCAAGCTAATATCAGAAGTAATCGTCTGATCCATTTCTTGCATCCACTGTGTAGCTCATCAAACAGAGCTAATTGAGGCAGAATATAGATGCTGAGAAGACTGATGTTTATTAAGACAAAATCCACGATCATTGTTGTAAGTACGGTCCAGGGTCAAAATACCAGGGAAGTCATATAAAGAAAATAAAACTGGACTCCAACATTTTTCTAACAAACAAGGAGACAAACAACAAACATGGAATAAGGTGGGAAAATGACCTTAAACAGAGAACAGGAACAAGGAGCAAAACCAAGAACAAATTAAACACAGAACTCAAGCGTAGTACAGAAATGCAGCGCAATGACGGGCGCTGAGAAGCAGTCGGAAACACAGGGTTTAAATACACGAAGGTATTACAAGACAATAAGGAACAGCTGGGCACAATCAAGGTGGGGCGACAGTGAAAACAGAACATAGAATTAAACCAAACATTAACAGCAGACATGAGGAGAATGTTGCCACAAGAACTGTGATGCCAGGGGAGGAGTATCGTGACACTATGAGATTCATCAACATAATGAAATATGCTTTAAAGCAGTTATTACACTCCTTTGTATAAGAAAACCTAATGGTGTTTCCCCCCTCCCTATAATATGCACATAATAATGTTTACAGGATTTGAAACTGGGGTGGGAGTTGTGGATTATTATACCAAAGAATTGTTCATTCCCTTTAAAGATGAGAAGGGAGAAACACATTAAAACATTTCTGCATGTTCTAGAAAAAAAAGAATTAGTTCGGCAATGGTAAGTTAAATAAGATTAAAAGCAAGTTTTAAAGTAAGTTAAATCTAAAATATCTGTGAATATCTTCCAGTGTTTTCACTGTGGTACAGTCAACAGAAGCAACCTTGTTTACTTCGCTCCAGTTTTGATTTCCTCTCTCTCTCTCTCTCTCTCTATCTCTCTTT
>JAOXYF010000008.1:10623807-10645705 GCA_028565775.1 Sternarchorhynchus goeldii
GGCAAAATGATAGTATGCTTATTTATTATTCGTCTAAAATAACTGCCAATTATATGTTTAAATAAATAAATATCACACAAAATACAACATGGCCAGCTGTGGCCTCCAATGTGGTGTTTCTTTGGTGTTTATGGTAACTAAGTTATCTTATGTCTGTATTACATTATTCACTACCACAATGCATTTGAGTGAAAAACTTAATATAGTACATGTGGAGCTGGTCTGTAACGTGATGGACACTGGACAATTTGAAATATGGAACAGCTTCTGAAAAGTGAAAACCACAGGACATCTAAGCATCAAGGATAACTTTTCAAGGCAGTTATATGTACCATCTCTAAACTGCCTCTTTCAGAAACATAACAGCTTGCAGTGGCTTCCATAGTCACTGGGCCTTAATCCTCCCTTTATTAGGTACAATTATAATCCATAGGTTCCTGGATTCCTCTCTCATGACAGGGTAGCCTTGTCAGAGTGGGGGCCTCACCAAAGCTCTGAAAGCTTACCACAGGTTTGCTATAGCTTGTGGTTGATCTTTGAAGCTGTTCCATGGATTAAACTGAGATCTAGTTATTAGAGAGGTCAGTGCCATGAGTTTCATTCACTTCATACCACAACAGTCCTTCAGATGAAGTTCAGCTGTTGCTCTACATGCCCTGTGAAAACACACCCCATGCCATCATGTCACTGAGTCTACAAATAACTTTTGAAGCATTGTTTTCCTTTAACAACAGAACAACTGATAGCTAGTTCAGATTTTTTTACATTATAGAAACATGCAATAAAATAAATACCACAGGATAATTAAATAATGTTAATATTCAATGACATTATAACCTCTAGAGGCCTTCTGTTATTACATATGTGAATTATATGTTTTCATAACATAATGCAAAGACCTTTATCAAAGACAATGCAGATAAACGTGTGTTTTATTTATGCGGTCATTAAATGATGTGCCTAAGGGACAGGTTTTCAATTCTATAATTACTATTTGATTATTTACGACAACAATGTTTATTATTTTAATTGTATAACACGGATTGTTGTCTTAATATCATCACTTCAATTGGCACATGCAAATCGATATAAATTGTGCTGCATATTGCAGTTAGTGTTATATTTTTCAGTGAATAGACATATCCCTAAATTTCATGCTTTAGATTTGGGATTTCAGAAATTTAAGTCTAAAATCATGTAGCTCTGCTCCCCATGGTGCTCTACTCACCGGCTCTGTTTGTGCCGATAGCAATTGCAGGCTCGGCCACCTGGGGTGTTGCTGACCTCATCAATGCAAGCAACAGTGGCACTAATGTAGGTGTCTAAGAGGAGATGTAAGGAGAACCTGTTTCTATTAGGGACTGTAATTGTACAAGATTAAGAATTCTCTGTAATAGAATGAGAAGTAGTGGTCACATTGTATTGGCACTGCCTAATGATAAATAAGTGCACAAAGATGACTTGTAACTTCTATTATGTAATTGTATGTAATTGTGAATGTCCACAAGAGGGCATATACGCCTATAACTGGCACTTTACATGGTAAATTAATTGATCGTTATCAGTATTTACAACATTAACTAATATTGTTTTCAACATTCATCTGATGTTTTTAAAATCCACTTTTAAAAATATTTATTCTGCAAATTGGGACTCCGCAGTAATTCATAAATCTACCACAAACCTCCATAAATCTCCATCAACCATAAAGCTGTTTTATAACTTTCCTGTTGTTCTATAGGCCTTCAGCTCAATAGTTGCAATTCTTGTCCTGTAACTTGTCCAGTGTAACTTGGTTGTGCTCATTTACAGTCAAACACAATGAATGTAAAACAAAGAGAAAAACGTTTAATTTAATAAACGTGTAATAAAGTTTAATTAGTTTGGATAAATGAAAAACACAAACTGAAGCAAATGTAATAATCAGAAGATATCTTAACCCAGAAGAAATATTAACCTATATTAATGCAGAAGGTAAATGCACTAAGCAACTTGTAAAAAATAACAAATGTTTTACATAGTTACTGAGAACAACAACAGCAATAATAATAATTATATTGTTATCAGCAACGCTACTACTGCTACTGCTACTAATACTACTACTAATGGTAATAAAACAAAAACAGCACTGTTAAGTAAGATTCCTTGTCATGCGAGGGTCGCTGATGTGAATTCAGTGGATTTGGAAACATTACAGTCTCTTCTTTGCTGAGCCAGACCTAGTTAGAACACATTAATTATTAGTCAACGGCACGCACCTTACACCTTACCCCTGAAGACGCTCCAATGGGAAGATTTTCTCAACCACGTGCATTTATTTATTTGTTATATTTATTTACGGTCAAATTACAATACCAGGTAACAATTTCGAGCCTCCCACTAATCCCAGCATTTTTCTAATTTCCGAAACGCATTACATATTACATCCTATTCAGTTTTAGACTCGTAGCGGTTGCCCACACTGACAGTTTAACCCTATAACCGCCATGACTTTTCTGACTGATATATAAATTCGCAAACTGGCCATCCAGCATGCAGTCTTGTTCAATGACGACGACGACAAAAGATTTAAAAAAAACACTCAAATTGTGCAGTCTGAAGCAATAGAAAGTTTTACGTTTTTACGCAAGCATCACTTGAAGAGCAGCATAACACCTTTTCCACGAAGTTAACTCTGTTTATGTGGTTTCCAGTCCTTATCAATTACATAAACGTGTCCATAACATGAAACATGATCCTGATACTTGATTAGGGACTAGATGTTCTCAATCACAGTCGTTTAAAGACTCCAGGAACAGCTGCATACTTGTTTGTCTGTATTTTGGCATGGAAAGCATAATTATTTGGAGAGATTATGTCATTTTTGTAGAACGAGTTCAACATAAAAACAAACAAACAAACAAACAAACAAAAAAACGTTTTTACCATTCTGAATTCACCCCTGGAAAGAATACTCCAACGATGACTCCATCACAGGTTTTTCGTCTCTCACCAGTATGTAGTGATGTAGGGGTGGGGCAACCTCAATCTTTTTGCACGCTGAAATTGTACTGGATGGAGTTGGATGCAAACTTACTGAAACTGAGGCTCGCCGCGCAGAATTGGATGCTGTCCGGGTTTTAAAAGTGGATTTATGTGGAACTTACTTGAGCATGACTAAAGAGAACAGTACAGTAACCAAGGCCTTTGAGGGTTCGTTGCAATTGAATGGATCTAAGAGATTATCAAAACTATTTATTTTTAAAGGCTATAATTTTTCACATTTGGCTTTTAATTTTTTGCCCGACTTCCATAATTGGTTACGGGAATTATATTGGGTAACTGATATCAAATTTTGGTGACAAAATTCAGAGACGCTATTGCGAAAAGTTTGTCCCATTGCAGCCTGAAGAGACAAACTGTTGATTTTCGAAGGTGTTTGGCAGCACGTATTATTTAAAGCCCAGCAAGGAGAATTGGGAGGCACAAGGAGACAGCACGTCGTAGGTAGGCTGAATATAAACTTTCTTATTATTTGAATTTTTAATTAATCAATAATGTATTTGATTTTTAAGAGGCGATCTCTCATCGTTTAAATGTAGCTTGTCGACGCAAAGGGCATGTTTTGTCAAACTATTACGTATATTAATTTACTTTTGAAATAACTAGCAACTCAGGGTTTACTATTTAGGCTATTCCATATTGTAGCCTAACAAAACTTTTGCCCTTTATTGGTTTTCTATTGGAATTTCATGTAGTAATATATATTTTATTTATCCACAATAGATTGATAAATACATTTTAATACATTACTTAGATGGCAAATAACTTTAGGCTATTATTATTAATATTTTATTTTATTTGTTTATTTTTTATTGTTATTATTTTTTATTGCACTTGCTATCTTGTACATTTTGATTTCCAGTTGCAAACATCTACATGCCAACAAAGAAATACTGTTAAAATACTTATTAATGTTATTAGGGATAATAGTATCTGTATTTTTACTGCCTACATTGGGATGAAATATGAACCCCTTAAATTCCTCCATCTGAGTTTTAACATCCTGTTTGTGTCAGGACACGCTCTTTAATGTCTTTAGTTATAGTGTTTCAAAGCTCATGCACATTTAAGGAACAGACTACTGAGGAACTGCAACTTTATTCTGGCACGATGCACTTGATATGCATCACTGATCCAGTAGATAAAGCAAAGCTTTAGGATGGAGGACAGACAGCTTATTCCCTCTCCTTTCCCTGACCTTAGCGAGTGGTGTTCTTTACACTGCTGGAAGGATAGTGTTGCTAATGGAGAGCTCTCTTTCTATTTCTTGTTTTTTTCTTTCTGTATCAAATGCCTATTTTGTGACAGTTTTTTTCTCAGTTATATCAGTCACAATTTCTCTTAGATTTTTTTTTTTTTTACCTTTTTAAAAGGGTGTAGTATGTTTGTTCAGTATAATCAGAATGTAAAATCCTGACCGCACATAAACAATCCCAGCTTGTGTATTTATTCCATTTGTCGTATTCTTGTTATTCACAAAATCCAGTCTTGATGGAATGAGTTGTAAAAAGCTGGGCAATACTCAGGGAACTAGGGATACAAGCAGTTTGGTTGTTTTGGATGCCTGGCCGTGGAAGCCCAGGTTCAAATCCAGATTCCAGCTGTACAATTCTGTTTTTACGAGACATCTTGGAGATTTTAGACAAAGAAATGGGAGTGAGCAACTGACGTGCATTACGTTTAATGAGAGGGCGCTTACAAGACTGTTTACATGCGTGAGGTAGAAGTGTAGTAGTGCATCATGTGTGTGATGAACATGGTTTTAGACTCACTGTGTTCCTTAGGTGACAAGGGCATGTGAACAAAGAGCAGACGAAAAATTTTAGGATAGACCTTCATTTGTTCCGCATTCTGGCACTTTTAATGTACTGATCCAAATGGGTGTGGATCCTGTGTGATAGTGCCAGGTGTTTGTTCATGTAGATGTTACACCTAGAATTTTCTGTGTGCTTATGCCCTGATAATGACAGTGGTATAAGATATTAAAAGCTCCTTTTACTGTCTGCATCTTTGGCCACAGAACATTACTCAGCAGATGGAAAGTTGAAACTAATTTATGTTCTATGCCAGTAAAACTGCTCTGTTAAATTTATATGTCAGTATTCAGTATATTAGATACACCTGCAATGGACTGGAGAAACTGTTAAAACCAGGGTCAGCTCTCTTTTCACGAGCTGTCCGGAAGAGACAACAAAGCTTACCAATTGCCCTTGTTTTGCCCTGCTTGCTTTAATGTATGGCTTTTAAGTTGACTTACTATTGGGCATAGAGCAGACCAGACATCCACTCTGCTTTGTTCGGTGTTTTACCCCTGACTGTGTTTATAGTCTGTTTATTACTCTACTCTTTTCATGGTTGCGGCTCAACTTGCAGCCGAAATCTCACGGATTACTCAGGGCTTTTTGATCTAGAGTGGGAAAAGGCTTGATGCTCTTTAGGGAAAAGGTGATGCACCCGGATGTCCTGGATATGTGGAGTATGCTCTATGTCCTCTGACTTTTTTAGGGCTCAATTTACTGCACTTATCCAAGGAATGAAGTATTTGTGCTCCTCTTTGCATGCTGGCCTTTGGTGACAGCTCCCTTTCACCACTGTTAAAATAATTAATAAATCTAAAGAACTTACAAAGTGGGCAGTTCAGTCTCCCGAGTGTTAGACAAGGGGTTTCGTTTGCTGGTTTGTGGTGAGGCTAAAGGAGGCCGCGGGGAGCAGGGAGGCGCCTCGGTAATGGATGGAGAAGCAGAGGCAGAGGAGAGGTGCCTAAGTGCCCCTCAATGAGACGATCACTCACGCACAGACGATGCCTCCCAAAGCGCTCTTAGGGCTGCCATATTAGACCAGCAGAAGGACTAGGCAATATAACACTTATAACAAGTAGATTAGATGATAGAATAAAAAAAAAATCTCTCCAGTATGACAATGTTCATAATCCTGTTGTTTTATGTTGTTTTGTTGGATGTTCAACTAACATCCGTTTTTTTAAAAGTCCAGAAAAGACATATTCTGAGGCTGGAAACTACGGGTCACCTCTGGCATATCCCTGAGTCAGGCCTGACACATCTCGCCCAATTAATATAGTCTGACTGGGTCAGGCACTGGGACTGTTTTGGCTTGTGCTAATAAATATGAGGAAGGTGTTGAAGACGTTTGTCTATTATTCATTGTCAAAGAGCAATAAACTTTAAGCAGAGAGGCTAAATCCTTGAGGTGGAACAGAATGAAAGCTAAGCTGTGGAGACAATGTGAAGGTTATAGCATACTTCAGAGAGCTCTGTTCATCTTGCGGCTCATGTGGAAGATGGAGACAAGAGAGGTATTTTTGTACATCCATATAGTGTGTCTCTACCAATGTCTCATGAATGAGTGTGTATTTATGTATGGTGGTCCGTGTATTGTTGTATGTTAATAATATCCAGTTTGTTGTTGGGAAGGGGGTGGGGGGATTCTAGATTTTGCGTAATTCCACAGAACACTTTTTCCGAAGTAACTTGACATTTTATCTTTCCGTCACTGTAACATTCCATATGATGCCTGGGAAGTACATCACAACACCTGCCGCCAGGACAGCGTACTCCAAATCTATTGGACTGCATTTTTTGTGTTTGTGTGTTTTTTTTTTTCATACTGCATATCTCCCATTTAACAGAGTGCTCAGCCTAGTCACCATGGTGTGTACACTGTGGTACATCACTAGACAGTACAAGATGTTGCCCATGATTCTAGTCAACAGAGCTTCAACAGGGAGCAGGGATCCCCCCTGAGATGTGTTCCTTTTGCAGATGATATATCACATAGTGCAATTAAGCACTGCACTGTTTTACATTAATAATGTTTCACAATGACTTGATTTATTTGCACAAGGAGAGGGTGGGGGTGGGGTGGGGGGTTTGACATGTATTTTCATCTGTTGCTTGAAGAAGGCTGCCTGGTTGATTTCAAGATCAATTCAGATTACGTTTCTTTTGGTCTGTAAACTATGCAGATGGAAGGTTATATTTATGTACTATCTCTAGCCATTCTGTGTACTTCAACTTACTTTTCTGCATTACTGAGCAATCAGTTAAATAACAGTTTGTTTATTGAAACTTTCTTGACTCAAATGATAAAAACCGTTTAGAAAAATGTGATCTTATCGATGTGACGGCTGGTGATGTGTAGGGGAAACAACAGAATTATCTTGAATGAAATGTAATTGTTTGTAAGGCTGTCACTATTTGGTATATTTTGGTATGCTAGGAATCAGCTCAAGCCTCCCTCAATTTCAAAATGACGCAATGTCCAAAGGAACTGTGACCTAATAAGGCTCTGCTCGTCTAGATACCTCCAGGCATGAGGTCTCTCTTACGTAGACTCAGACTAGGCATCCATTCAGCTGGAATGTGAGAGTTAATTTTTTCAGGGCCAGTATCTAGAATCCATTTCTCTTTCTTGAAACAAGGTGACAATTTGGCTGATTTAATGTCTGACCCTTTCATTGTGATATTTCTGACTTCAAAATGCTCATGCTTCTGTGTTCTTGTGGTTTTCAGAAAGAAATGGGTTAAAGTTTTCCCCCATTCATCACCCTTCTCAAAAAGGCGACTTGAAGTGCATTAACCAAAAATATCTGTGGTATTTGTGTTGTAGCTTGGCTGGTAATGACTGTGGAGAATTTAGTCTTGGCTTTTTGGTGCTTACTCTTTGATGTTTACTCTGAAACATGGGTAATAAATCAGTCCAAAAGTTCAGAACTGTGTTAAAAGAGAATAAAGATTAAGTATTTGAAAGTATTTCATAAATTGCATTAAAAAAAATTCAGAATATTCTTTACATTTGGTCATGGTTTACGTAAAAAATTTAGCTTGTTCTGTCAAAGAAGTTAATTTCATGCAACATGATTTATTGAAGATCTAAAAAAAATGTCTATCTATCCTTGACTATGCTGTTTGGATTTTCTTTTGTTGTGTTTGACTTAATAGACATTTGAAAGCTCATGTCTCACTGTTTTTCTCCCTGTCTACCCTCTCCCACCCACCTTCAACTCTCTCTCCATCTCTCTCTCTCCCCAGCAGGTCTTGGCACTGATAGATGCGCTGTCACGTGTAGAAGTCCAGAACCTCTCCCCATTATTTTTGTACTCCTCCTCTTCCTCCTCCCAGCATCCCTAATAAGATACATGCTTCTGGACAGGGGCTCTCACTTACACCAGCCTCTCCTGGCCGCTGCTCCTACGGGCTATGAACTCTGTCCAGCTGTACCCGGCTTTGTGGATTGAAGGGCTGCATGATCTCTGGTCACGAGACCCTCTCGCTGCGTCTGTCTGAGCACTGCACCGCCTCGCTGTGCCTTGCCTCATCTCTTCCACATCCTCCTTCAGGCTCCTTCAGTCATGGCTTGTGTCTTGGACATGTTTGCACTTGTGGCTGCTGTAGCCTCTGCTAAAGGGAGGGACAGCCACAGCTGGCATTAAACTGCCCGGGCATCGCAGCAGCTGCAGTGCTCCACCTGCGCCCAGCGCGGAAGTAGGGGGCGCCCGCCGCATCCGACAGCCTGCAGGGAGACCCAGCGTGGCTGGGCAACAGGGACTATGCAGCTGGGACTGGTGGTGCTGGCGGTGGTCTTCCTCAGCTCCATGGGTAACGGTGACAACCTCAAGGTCTCCAGAGGAAGGAGGCAGAGACGGAGTGAGTCAGGACATCTGTAATGAGTCATGATTTGTCTCATCCTCTCTCTGTTTCTCTTGCTGACCACTGTCTCACTTTCTGACATTCTCTCGCTGTCACAAAGTACTTGAAATAGTGGCACATGTTTTATAAACGTTTAAACTACAGCAGTAAAGATTATACTTGTTTTCAACCATATTGGTTGCTCTGAAGTTTCCTTCAAATAATTTTATATTAAGCTTGTTGTATTTATGTGGTGCATTATTATACTGCTTTTCTCCTAAATACTGAATATCTTATGATGTATCATGAATCGGAGAGACATATTCAGAATATTGTAGCATTGTAACCTAAAATATTTGCAAACATAAACAAATAGATCTTTACCTCATTCAAATAACTGATATAAATGCATTTATATGAACTGTTCTGTTCATTGTCCAAGGTGAAATTAGATATTTAATAACTGTCAGAGTCGAGATACAACTTCTTTTTGTAAGAATTGCAAATTCTGCTCAGCATTGATTAATGAAAGAATTGGATTTAAAATTATAGCACATGGCTGAACTGACCTTAACTAGGGAATGCTAGTTGTCCCATTTAAGTTTGTTTGAAAACAAACAGATGCTTATTTGCTGATATTCGGTCAGAACTATATAAAACCAAATTTGGTTTCATATAAATCCAAAGTCATTGTAAGGTATAATATAAAATTCTCAAACACTTATGATATTTTGGTTAGTTTGTGTAGTCAGATAGCAGTTCTATAAGGAGCAACCTGGAATGTGTACTGTATAAAAGAGCGCCCTCTAGAGAGTGCTGTCGCTGACTAAATTCAGGAGAGCATATTTCTAGCTACAGTAAAGCTATTCAGCTACAGTACAAATGTGTGCTGTAAATGTGTGCTTTAAAATTTTGTGTACTTATGCCTACTTTAAAATGCCTAAATTTGTTCCAGCATGTCTAGATTTAATTTTGAGCAAGTATTTGTGCTTATATTTCAGATTGCTTTAGATTTCCCTGCAGTATTATGGCACAACACCTGATGCATTTCTCTGATACAGTACACGAGTAATCAAGTTATCGTCCTGACACATGATAGCAAGGGATGAGTTTTATCATGTGATTTTTAGCTAACCCACAATTCTCTTTCTAATTGGAATTTAAACATAGAACAGTGAACTAATATGGACCTAGGGCTAAATAAGCATTTCTCCATGTCACAATTTACTGTGTTTTTCTAATGTATTTGAATTTATGGAACTTTTTTAACCTTTCTTGGGTTGTCACTATGATCTAAATATCATCCAAATTCCACTAATTCAGACAGCTATCTTCACTAACGGTGTTCCTGGAAAATGAGAGTTTGTGTGCTTTCTTGGCCAAAACTGACTCCGGGGCCAAAAATGTCTTGGTTGCGATGTTCAGCTAAGCTGAGCTCAATTCCTGTTTTCAGTTTAGGAAAACAGATTGCAGTTCATTTAGCCTCTGCTTGTTCGTTTGTCCAGGATGCTTGAGCAACAGCAGAGAGCTGGGGGCAGGTTTGTGCCCTATTTAATCTAGCTTTACTACATACAGTATACTTTCACTATGAGCTGTTTATGATGGTTTCCCAGTCTATATTCCCATAAGTTCCCAGTAGTCTCATCATGACCTTCTTATTTTGACTGTTACGGTGCTATTATACGCTGTCTTCCTGCATGTAGCGTTGGGCTCCCCTCTGTTGCATAACCACTACCAGAACAGTGTTTTGGCCCATCTATATATCATGTTAGCTTCATATTTGTTGTTTCTGTGGAGAGGCTTTTTTCATTTCTTGCAGCACAGAGGGAGGAATGTGGTATTCGGTTGAAGAGCCTGGGTGCTTGATGAAGCTCTGCTCTAGAAGTGTAAATGGTTCCGAAGATGTTTATGTTTAGAGTCACTGGTCAAACTCATTCTGATTCAAACACTTTGAGGTAGATTTCTGTACTAGGTTACATGTGTGGAACAATATGGATCTCCGCTTGACATGCATGTTTTGTTGATAACTGTCTGGCTATGGGCTTTAATTGATGTGTGATTTATGTAATGAACCTAGAGGACGCAACGAGGAAAAATGGGAATATTTTGCCCAGATGTTCTTGTCCAGCCTGAGGGTCTCTCATGTCATCACCATTTCTTCATGTGCGAAAAGCTTTCTCACCATATGCTGAGAACAAATCTACTATATTCTCTCTGTCTCCACCTCCTATACTGCTGTAAGAGAAGGATTAGAATCAGCACAGCAGAAAGAGAACATTCCAGTGGGCTGTTAATCAAGCTAATAACCTCTACCAGTAATGCACAAAAATGATGTGTCAAGCGTTGTATTCATGCTTGGCACCCCATTGCCTTCAGCTAAATATTACGAGATACAAGAAGATTTTATATTAAATATTAAATGATTATTTCTGTAGTGTTATTAGTGGTGGTAAGAGGATGGTAGTATATTGTATCATCCCCATGCGTTGTTGTCATGATATGCTGGTCCTCCGGCAGAATCAGAAAGACCATTTTAACGCTCCTACCATCCGCTTTATCTCTATGAGACAGGCCTCACAGATGAATTGCCTCAAGACTGTGTATATTTAGAAATGATACCACATAGACCCGTAAATCATCACAGATGACCGCGGCTTCGACAGGGACTAGCTCCAGAAACAGGATGTGCACTTTGTACAGAGATGAGCGTTTTTGCACCATAAAACAGTGAAAGTACGCATATGCATGAGGGACCAATGCAGAGAGTTTGTGAGGTTATTCAGCTTTTTATTTTGTGAGAGTGTGTGTTCATGAACTGACAGGGAATTAGACAAAAGAATAGAAGACCCTCTGTATCCCTTATCTCCATGAGCATGCTAATCTTATTACTGATGGCACTGTGATGCCCAAACCATCCTGCTTACATCAATAATGGAAATGCCTTTTAGCAAAAATCTGTTGAGGATCTTTGACAATGAGATAAACAGTGTGAGAATGTGAAAACAGTATTGCTCAGCATGCTTTTAGCTGAATTAGCAGCAAAAATGAACACAGATATCTACTGCCAGATTTATTGCTTTGCAGCCTAAAGTATCTTTAAGATAAAAATCCTTTAGAGGGTAATAAGCAAGTCCTATAGATCGAATGAGTCATACTGTTCACTTTGGAGCTGAGCAACATTTGCATATGTTCCTTATGATGATAATAATATTGGGTCCTGGGCTTCTTTCTCGCCTCCCTTAATGTGTTCCAACAGCGAGCACGGATGGGCCTACATCTTGTTCCAGTGGCTGCGAAAGCTGCTCCGAATTCAACGGCTGCACGAAATGCCGACCGCGCCTTTTTATCCTCTTGGAGCGGAATGACATTCGTCAGACAGGGATTTGTCTCGCCACCTGTCCTGTAGGATATTATGGTATTCGAAATCGTGATGTAAACAGGTGCACACGTGAGTATTGCATTGTATGGGAAACAGGGCATTCTTACATGCCCAGGGCATTCTTACATTCTTTCATTTGGTTACAGAACAAGTAACCAAAGCAGGGTTCAAACTTGGCAAACGTAACTCTTCTTCCAAAGATCAGGGCTGCCACCCTTAAGGCCTGCTGTTTATTGCTTTTATAAAAGTTTAAATGTGAAATTGCTCATTGGTTCCCCCCATTTTTCTCTCAAGTGAACAAATGGAACAGATTATGTTTTCTTGTAGGTCTTAGTTTCCAAACAGTCTGGTCTGTTCTGATAGTCTTTTTTTAATCCAGTGCTCTATAGGTTTCTGAAACATGGCATGTTTTATTATGGACTGTATAGGTTTCTTGGATGATGTGCATCCATGAAAGTAGGGAAATATTCACTGCATGTAACCTTATTTCAGAACTCCATCAGTACCAGTAAACTAATGCAGCTTTACCCAGTATTACTCTGTATTACCCAGTATGGCCTAGTATTACCCAGTATGGCCCAGTTTTGCCAAGCCAATGATCTGTTTTCTTTTACTTTGTGGGTAAAAACAGGGTACGGGGGGAAAAAAAGCCAAAGCAAAACATTGTTCATACATTGTTTGTTTCTCAAAGAGAGTTACATTATGACTTTGGATAGTAAATGCAGTTTATGATAACTCATAAATGAGTTCTATACTAAATCATTTTCTACATTTATAAAGGGATTTCCTTTTCATCTCATGTGCGTGTGCTTCATTTGTTTGCACTGAGGTCTATGATACCACCAGGTGTGAACACTTTACTGTAATTGAAGGAATGATTTGGGAAAATCCTGAAAATCCTGAAATCCTGAACAGTTGCACAGTGTTTGTTATGAGCTGGTTGATGGTATCTTATAATGGAAAAGAACTATTTATTTTTAGGATTTTTATTCAATTCAACTTTTCCAAATGAAAATGAATCTTTACACTTTTTTTGTAAATTAAAATATATACTTTTCGATAGACAATTAGTGTCAACTCCACCTTGGACTTATTATATATTACGTCAGGAAGAAAACGCTGGCTTTTGTTTTGCACTCTTGCTTCATATTATGTAATGCCTCTCAGATGTTGAGGTGATTCAGTTCTTTTCTAAGTGATCATTAAATGGAATCTTAATTCAGACATAACAGAGAAGCTATTTCCCTGAGGTGTTTATTTTTCACAAACAAAGCCACAGTCTTTTGTGGGGTTTTACGTTGTTGATAGCCTCTTACCTTAATAGTGTTATGATAGGGACTCATTTGACAGCTCAATTACCTTGTTTTCAGATGTGATGTTTCCACAGGTGTGGACCAGGTCCACACTATTGTAAAGGCTTTAATATACATAATTTCTTTAACTTAAACTTGATTATTTTGACAGTTGTGCTGTCTTAGCCTATATCATATCTATCGACAGAAGAGGAAGTAGAAGAGTGGGGAACGAGTCAACTAGTGAAAGGGAAACAAGCATTCAGTGTGGTATCGTGTGTTGTTGTAAGGTTCATTTTAGCTGCTCTGTTTCAGGTCTCCAGTGGCTCACCCACTGCACGCATTCAATTAGTTTCTTGCATTTGATTTACCTCCAAATCCCCAATCATGTCTTGTTAACAACATTTGTGTTACATTAAGGGTACATTTGCGGATGCTTGAGTTAGAATATATTCTCTCCAAACATTACAAAGTTAAATTTACTTGTTAAGCATTTTAAAATAGTAATTGAGAGCAGTGGTTATAATAAAAACCATGAACAAAGAAATGCTCCAAAGCCCTCTCCTATCTTTGGCTCCTGCCCAGCTGGAGTAGATGTGCATGTGTAACTGCCCCAAAGGTGTCTACTCAAAATGAGTTTTTTTTGACAGGTTCTCATGCTGCAAACTAGATTTTTTTCCCATTTCCCCATTTAATGTGACCTTCTTACTGGAAACATGTTTAAATCTTGCCTGAAACGGATATTGTCGAGACCCCATTTATAAATTCAGGTGTTCAGATCACCCAAATTCATGTATAAAACATGTGAAGTGATCCGTAATGCATAGGAAAGAACTGGTTCAGAAATTCTGAATTTCTGACGAATTTCAGAATGAATGATATTGGGGCAATAGGGTGGGGAAGTGTATTCCAGTAGTCTTATTGGAAGGTGTGTTTTTCATTCCTCCAGGATTCAGTGTTTTTTTTTTTTTTTTTTTACTAAAGAAGCTTAACATGTAGAGGTGGAGGTGTGTGAAACAGCACCTGGCTCTAACATGCAGGTTTCCTGGACTGGACTTAGCCCTGCTAGTTTTTAAGGGTGGGTGGATGGGGAGCTGTGGACAGAGGTCGGCCTGTTGTTTTAAAAGGCTTTGGATGTTATTTATGATATACTTTAATGCCTGCATATATCGTCTCCCTTGATGATATTTTTCTCTCTAGTAATAAATCTCCAAACAGCATTTATTGAGCTTGAAAAGTTAACCTAAACATGTCCGTGCCTCACCTTTCCTAACTTCTTCCAAGTAAGGTCAGCCATGTACATTCCTGTTTTACTCAAATCATAGAAATGGGTAGGGTTGAATAGTATAAATTTACTGACATGACTTAGGTTCAACAAACGATAAGTGACAATACTGCAAACATCTTTTCTTTTCTTTCTTCCAGAATGCAAGATAGAAAACTGTGTAGACTGCTTCAGTCGAACATTTTGTGCAAAATGTAAGGAAGGTTTATATTCATACAGTGGCCGGTGTTATCACAGCTGCCCTGAAGGCTTAGCTACCAACAACGGCACAATGGAATGTGCAGGTGAGTGACCCTGTATTTCTCAAACCAAGAAGATGACATGCCTTTCTGTGCTTGCTGACGATTAGGACACACTATATGTGGAAACATTATATATCTGCTAGTGATACTGCTGACCAGCTTTGCGTTATATAACAGTGACTTTTATTGATACAGGTCTATACTTTGTGTTATATAACAATGACTTTCGTTATGTTACAGGTCTATACTTTATGGTATATAACAATGACTTTCATTATGTTACAGGTCTATACTGTGAGTTATATAACATTGACTTTCATTATGTTACAGGTCTATACTTTGTAGTATAAACAGATCAATGTTCCCATGCTAGGAAAATTGTTATTGCTTGTTCAACATTTTCATTTACAGTTTTTATTACTTTTTTACTATTTAATAATGTATTGCATCTTAAAATACTACAATTAACTTCATACTATCATATAGGTCAATTTAGAAATAGCAACATTTTAAGTATTATCTAGTATTGCATTAACAATAAAAAACAGTTTATTATATGTTGTATGTTATTCTATGTTTATTTGTCAGTTTATTGTATGTATAGTTTGGATGTTGATGCAGCTTTGAAAGCTTTAATGTGTTAAATTAATCTTTCTTTGACAATGCAAGATTGGTAGATGTTGAAAAGATGAGATTCAGTTTCTAAACACAAGTGTGAATTGTAGCTTCACAGAGCACAAGAGGAAAGCTGTTGGAATACAGAGCCTTTTTTCATTACTGTTGGTTTTTGGGCTTCTCAGTCAGGAGAAAGAGAAACAATGCAGAGGGTTCTGCTGGACGATAAGAACTGAATTGATCTGTTTTGAAAATAAGTCATCAAAACACAGTACTAACATGACTGCTCTTGCTCCTCCAAACAGTTGTCCTTTAAATTAAGAGTCCAGTCTTTAAGGCATTGCCCATGCCCTCTGACCTCCTCTATCCTATTTTTTGCATGTGATGCAGTCTTTGGCAGTAGTGAGTTCCTTCAGCTTTTCTGCTACACACACACACACACACACACACACACACACACACACATACATACTTTCAGAAACTCAAAAAAATCCAACAAAGAACAAAAATTTAAACGTTGAAATTCAGTTTACAATTGAAAACAGCCCTGATTTCCACATGGAAATCATATCTGGACCTAGAGAATGTGTCAAGATTGGACAGAAATGTACACCACATATAATAAAAGTGTTCTGGTTTTTAGTGTAGAGGAACAAGAGCATGCTCTTGATGCTGGACATTATGAACTGAATCTCAGTCTCAGGATTCACAGCTACCTAAGAGTTCATCTGATCTTGGAATAAAAAGGCTCTTCCCCCTGAAGATCAAGCTATTTACTTCAGCTTTATTCTTTTGCATGTTGCAGTACAATGTGAGCTGGGTGAATGGAGTCCATGGGGTCCTTGCATGAAGAAAAACAAAACATGTGGTTTCAAAAAGGGCAACCAGAGCCGGAGGAGGCAGCCAGTGCAGGCTCCGAGCCCAGCCACCGTCAGCGGTGCTGCGTCCGCCTCCACCTGTCCTCCTGGGACTGAGACCCAGAGGTGCAGTTTGCCAAAGAAGATCCCATGTGGAAAAGGTATGATGGGGCAGAGGGCCAGAGGATGTAGAGGGGTGACCCTGGAGATGATAATGGCTTATGCGTTTTTGAACTTATTACCGGAAGCATATCTATGAACATATGTGGGAAAGGAAATATTAACTCAGTGGAACAGTAAGGCGGTATAGATGTATATCTGTTTATCATACCCTTTGCTAACTTACCATGAACATGTATGCATTACTGGAGAATCTTCTCGGAATGTTATGTTTTAAGTGACTCGTTTTACACACTGCCATATGGGCACAGCAAGTATAAGCCAAGTTAGATTTGTTTTTGCAGTGTAAGGCACCATGGTTGGGTGACATTGCAATAAACAAATCTGTAAACATGAGCAATAAACAAAAAGCAGCAAGAGTGGTAATAAACAATGCAATAACCTGCATGTGATCTGAAGATTTGAGATTTAAATAAACCCATTTCCTTAATTCAACTCTTCCACCAAAGTATATGTCAGTTGTTTGATATCAGATATTGCGTTTACACAACTTATGAAATTCTGTGAAACAGGTTCACAGTTCATTGGCCAGTTTGCTGTATTAGATAAAAATGTCTTGGGCAGTACATTGAGTTTATATGATTTAATGAGTTATATCATAGATATCATGTTTGGCCAACTTGTTTTCGAGAAAACTGAAATTTTCTTCCTTGCCCTTGCGAAACATCTGAACTCTAATTGGATTAAGGTCCAAGGTTGGGACAGCTCCCAACCTTGGGAGGAGATTATTCAGGCTCCAAGTGCAAAGAGTGGCCATTTTATGCAATTGCACTTAAGACTGCTGTTCTAAATTGTTGTTTTTGTTCTTCCCTTGTTATGTGTGCCATAGTGATTAGCATCGCAGTGGTCCCATTTCCTGAGTGCACTTCTGCTCACATCACCTTACACACAGTGAGGAGCTTTGCAGGAGAGGCTCTATGAGGGTTTTTTTAATTTTAGCTTGACCACTCATTAACTCACAATCTCTGCTTGAATACATGCTGCACACCTGCTGTCTATAACATGCAATTTATCACATGCCATCTTTTTTATTTGTAACATGCCCCTGTCAAAGATGATATTAAGTGAAAACTTCCTAATAAAGAAAAGATTACGTAATTCAAGGACCACATTTTCATCAATTTTACTCTTTGTTCTATGAAGATTTGATGTCCACTGAGAAGTCTAGATATACTTGTTTGGAGAGAAGCAGGCTCTCTGCTAGGCTGTACATGATAGCATCTGAGAAACAAGGGGCCCATTTACACTGTACGGCACCCTCATTGTGGAAAGAATTCCAACCCTGAGTCCATAAGAATAATTAACAGTGAAATATTATAAACGACCCCATAAAAGTTTGATACTGCTTGCCAGAATTGTGAGCTTGCTGATAATTTTTAGAAAAACCCAGACCTAAATTTCTGACACAATATGCGTAGCTGGGTTTAATATTTACCTCTGCTCTTTATGTTCATAGTGATAATGTGAGAGAGGTCATCGTCTGTTGGAAACGAATGTGTATGTGTAGGTGCTGGGTATCTTGACCTCACTTTCTCTTTTTACCCCCTCCCATATGTGTAAATGTACACTACGTGCTAAATTAGCCAGGCTGTGAATACATCTGCTGGAACTGGCCGAAAGGCTGCTGTAAAAATCAGAGGGGCAGGGCTTGTATAACACCAGTGATTTACTGGTCTGCAGATCTCACGCTTTGTGTCGATTTGGCTGAGCTCTTGCTATTTTTTCCCACCTCCCTCTTCACGTAGCTTAATAGATAGACTTGCACGAAAACTGAGTTTGCTGAACGTGTGATTGCCTTTGTCCGGCCGACGTGTTTAGGTTGGATTGAGGGGAGCTGTAATCACTGCTGTCATAAATGAATGGAGCCTGGCATGGTCCCATTAGTGCTCTATCAGAGGAGAGCTAATGAGCTCCACCATGAGCCTGGGGCAAAGCTTCCTCTCCTCCTGAGTGATGGGTGGCCTTGCTCTTACTAAACTCACTAGCCTGCAAGTCATCATTATCAGTGCCTCAAGATGGAAGCATATTGTGAACTTGTTACTAAATTCCTTTTGTGAGAGGGAGTGTTCTTTACAGGGGAAACAGTATTACAGCAGAGGCCCTTGGGAAGGGCCAAACTTAATGTTGGTGTCTCAATCTCCACATGTACTGTCTCATTGGTGGACTTGTGGTTAAATGATGTGATTAAACATAATAGATTTAGCTATTGACTGTCCAGTAAAGTAGCTCGAATATATTAACAATCACACCAAAACTTTTTGTTCTATCTTGTGCCAGGTCCTTATTAAATGCACTTAAGGATTTCTAATTATTCCTTATTTTCTTGCAGGAGTCAAACTCAATTAAAAGTTTAATGTTTAGAATTGTTCTGCCAAAGTAATCCCAAAAAAGGCAAATGAAAAGCTTTTGCTCCCCTTAGTTTTTTTTTCTTGTGAGCCAATTAAAGAGAATGGTTATAAATATAATAAAAAAAAAGTTTCTAGAATATTTTCATGCACACAAGGCATGTTTGTGTAAATACGGTGTTACTGAGCCATCTAAAATGATTGTTTTACACACTTCTGATACTCTGAATTGTTTGGGAATTCTGAGATATTGATGGTTAGGGTTAGGGTTAATGAACATTTTCCTCAGTGTTCATGCCTGTTTTTAAAAGTGCTACTCACCATCACAGATTTTGGAAATTATGTTTTGTCCATCATAACTACCTCCACTGTAGTTACAGAATAGTGTGTGATTTTAATGTTGGCTTTCTAAGTGGAAATTCCAGAGTTTAATACAGTTTTAATATAGATTATTATTAGCTGTTGAGGTAAACATTCAAACAGAGCATAGAGTGACTCACTTGGTCAAACATCATCATTACCTCCTTAACTAGAATTGGCCAATTCTATATAGAGACAGAAATACTCTAGTAGACCAGTGAAACTTAATATCCGGGTTACTTTTTCCACTTCTTAACCTGACCATAGGTTACTACACTAGGATAAAACTGTTTCCTTGACAACTGATCTTTATAGCAAACTTAAAAAAAAAAGATAACAAGCACTAGAACTATTAGAATATACTTATGACTTAAATTGTCAATTTCATATTGTAATGAAGAAATGTAGCTGGTGGGACACCAGTTGTAATGAATAAAAGCACTTATATTTGTGATAATGATCTAATTCTACAATTCTGTCTTTTTTTATAGTGTGTGACACCAGTATCATTTGTCTAATAATTCGTTGCACCTGTGATTAGCATGTTCAAATGTTTCTGGCCAGTAGTCATTCATATTAATGACGTGCATAAGCTGTTGCGTCTTAAGTGCTATTTACTACAAAAGTCACGCCACACTGAGTTTGAGCCAAAAGGCTTTAAATGCTTTACAGGCACAACGGTAATCTTGACAAAATGACATTACTCTAGATATATTATAACCATCACGTTACTCTAGATATACTATAACCATCACGTTACTCTAGATATACTATAACCATTACGTTACTCTAGATATACTATAACCATCACGTTACTCTAGATATACTATAACCATCACGTTACTCTAGATATACTATAACCATCACGTTACTCTAGATATACTTGGCAGCTATTTACTTAATCCTATAGTTTTGCTTTGTGTGTGGAAACCATGTCACCTTTAAAGTCTATAGACTGCTATCAAGACACAGAACAGATGGGGTGGAGATGGTGGGAGTTGTGTGGGGGGGAGGAATATAAAGCGTTAAGGTAAAAACAGTGCCAGTTTGAGCAGCGCAGAGTCGCCTTAAGGCTCATGTCATCAAACACAGAGCAAATGCTCTCCAGCCCCATATGAGTGTTGACTCGGTTTCCAGGGAACTGAGACTCACAACACCAACTTCATAACAAACATCAGTCAGCACAGAGGGCCTCACTCCTTACAGTAGTGCTGGGGAGACTGCAAGGAAACGAACCAGCCTGTGGTCCTTTCTCCTTGTTTTTGACAATGCTGTGGTTGAAGTAGTTTTGTTAAGAATACTTGGCCTCTGACCAGCCTGGTTGGTGTATTCCGTCACACGCATAACTCTGACTCTCAGAATCATATTGATATGGAAAGCAGCAGTAGTCCAGGTCTGACATTTCGGAGTTCTCATATTCGGGCCTCTTCACCTTCATGCTTGGTTGTATTTCTCTCTTTGACCCCAGGGCTTTGAAAGCCTCTCTAATGGATGTTTGTACTGATGAAGTGGTTATGCACTTAAAATAAGTGACAGACACATACACACACAGAGCTTAGCCGTGAGAGGAGGGAGGTTGGAAGAGCAACTCACCTCAGCCAGCTACAGTGTTTATAAAGACCATTATGTTCCTGCTAGCTTTGTCTCCTTGAGTGTTGAGACTTCTCCAGCTCTGGGCGTCAACCCTCACGAGGCCTTGATTATTAATGTCTGGGCCACAGTTATGGCATACGGAGGGCTGTTGTGCATTGCCTGTCATCGTGAGAATGTGCTGCATTGCATCATAGTGGCATTTACAAACAACTCTGCACTCTTCCTTTAGGACTGAAATCTATGAAGGCAAGAAGGTTTTTATTTTAGACAAAAAATCTAAACCAAGCTGCACTGTTATGTAGTCCCATTTTTAAATTACCAATAGTTTGACAAACTAAACACAAGCATTCTAAAGATTTTTATTTTATTGTCTTATTCAGGAGACAAGGGGCCAAAGAACCAAGGAGGATCGAATGGCAAAAGCCGTGGCCGGGGCTCCAAGGACAGTGGCAAAGGGGGTGGCAAGAGGAAAAATGCCCAGAGCCCAGCAACCACTGTTTCACCCATTACAACAAGCACCATACCATAGCCCTGCAGTGGCAGGGGTGGGCCAAAGAACAGGAAGAACATTGGCCATCCAAAAAAGACTGCCAAGTGTCTCCATTCAACCGGGACAGTGTCAGACTGATGTTGAGGAGGAACAGCACTGCTGAGCAGTGATGAACAAGCTCAAAGAGAACTGGAGGATTGCTGCAATAAACGATGAACTATATACTGTATAAAGATAGGCAAGGAGTAGGGAAAAGGCATTTTGTTTGTGCAGTTGGAAGCACTTTGGAAGGCCGTGATTGTGAAAAGTCGTCTGTCAGTCTACGTGCCTGTGAGGAGTGTTGAGTGGGTCAGATGTTTCAACCCTGCTTTTATATTTAATGTGAGCGACTTTAAACAATGTCTTCCTCTTCATGTTATCATTTCAAATCTGCTGGCATCCTTTTTGCTGTTTTCCTAATCCCGTTTTAATTACTTCTTCTTACTCCAGTGTTGCTGTGTTTACTTTTGAAACAGGTACCAAACAAAAGTAGGCATGGAATGAATCAACACTATCAAAGACACTTTAGTTTTT
>JAOXYF010000008.1:10645805-10662262 GCA_028565775.1 Sternarchorhynchus goeldii
GTGTTTACTTTTGAAACAGGTACCAAACAAAAGTAGGCATGGAATGAATCAACACTATCAAAGACACTTTAGTTTTTTTTTATTTCTATTTTATAATGAAACAAAAGCAAGTCACTGGAACTAATGTGTGGTTTAGTGAAAGAGAAAAACAAAATGTGACAAACTGATTCAAAATCAATCTAAAAGCCATAAACTTAAGAGCATTCATTGGTCAGACAAGCTTTGTATTTTAATTTACTTTGGCTGCCATTATATACTGGCCAATCAAAGTAAAACACCGTAATCTGCAATGACAGAGTCATGAAAGGAAGAATGTAAAAAGTATGTTTGAGAAATATGTGATGTATGCTTGAGTGTGTGTGTCTTTGTTTATGTCTTTGTGTTCTTAGGTTCAAGGAAAAAAGAGAAGAAGCTTGTGTGAATGTTCAGAACGGTTTATGAGGAAATGCAGATGTACATGTGACCGGGCCAGTGAAGTAAAAACAAATGGGTACATTGTAGCAGCACAGATATTTCCCTAGGCTTCACATACAGTACAGCAATCTACATACCATATGACTGGTCAGTTATTTTACCTATATGTTTGCTACAGGGTCATATTTAGCAAATCCATAACATCCAGCAGTATACAGCAGTTACAGAGAATGAGTCATTCTATCATACAAGTGATGCAATAGAACTTTGAAATGTTTGTAGCATTTCCTTGGTCTTTTTGCTTGACACAAAATATTTGCTTCCTCAGTAGATTTTCATAAAGGACATTTATGATGAGGATTCTAACAATGAAACTGTCAATTTCAGTTATATTGATCCTAATTACTTTATTGATACAGTATACTTTGTTATTGTATATGTTATATGTTATTTGAAACTCTTGCATAAAATAAAATTGCTTGTCTACTCACACTGCATTGCTATATTCATTTGTATTTTCTCTATAATACTTGAATGTTGGTTTAGTTCAATTTTAATTTAGTTGAATTTAATCATTTTTTTGTATGAATTGTATATTTATTGATTTTGTGAAACAGGTCTCATTTTTGACATTAACATGAAATGAAAGAATTTGTTGAGCAGATGAGTGAGGTGTCTAGGATTATGTAGGGTAGTTGTCCAAGTGCAGGAAGGTGAGACTCTCCTGCTTCATCTGCTGTGGGGTTGGTGGGGTTGGTGGGGGGGGCAACATAAGACAAGCAGCAAGTGTAAGAGATACAGCATCACATTAGTGATTTGTGATTCCAGGCCGTGACTCCAAGAGATGGGACGTCAACAAAGCGAGTATGGGGCAGAAAGCATAGCAGTTGTTGGCGTCCACGCAAGAGCTATAAAAGCACAGACAGAAATAAAAACTAATGATGTGACATCGCCAGGGGGCGTGGTCTAACGGGACCTGTGCCCCGCAACCTCAACAGCCGTTTCTCATTTTGGAGGGGAGGACTGGACAACGGTAGGGAGTTCTCCGTAAATCACGCCTTCACCCCCCTTCCTGGCTGTAAATTCTTGCGTGGTCTCCCTGGGACGCAGCTTTCCTTCTCAGTCACTCTGTCCCTCTCTTCCTCACCCTCTTCCTCTCTAGCATTTTCGCTCTCAATCTTATCCAATATTTTCATCCAGTATTTCATGCTCCTCTATTGTGAAAACCTTGCAAAACATCACTGCTGTTTGGAATAATACCAGTTCTTTTTTTCTTTTTGGTGAGATATGAGGATGACATGATTCTGCTGATTTTTATTCCACCTCATACACAGTTTCTTACAGCCCCGTGTTCCAAATTGTGCAAAATACTACCAACTGTCACTCAGTATGTAAATGACTTACAATCAGAGGTAAAGTGGTACACTGGATTGCAGGGGTGAGGCTTGAGTGAACAGAGACTGAGACTGCAGTAAGTGTTGCTCCTTGACTCTCTGCCTGACCCACTTCATTGCGACCTGTCAGCATCACTGACTGCCACCCTCCCAGCTCTTTCTACAGTGGCCTCCCGGGAGGAGAGCAGACCACTAACGTGAAACCCCTCTGGCTCCCTTCTTCCATAGTAAACTTCTCAGGGGGCACCCGAGGCCAACAGTCTCCAGCACATCATGACACTCCGTGCATTTTATCCTGTTCACCAATTTTTCTCCTCCATTCAAATCATAACAGAATCCAGCTCTCCTCAGATGCACTCAGGGATTCCCCCTGAGAGAAGCCTGTTCCTCGGTTTCCATCTCTCCCACTCTGAAGCACAACAGCCCTTTGCATGGCTCAAGATCTGAAGGAGGGTGAAGAGGGGGCCAAAAAGAGAAAGGTTCAAAAGGGAGGGCCTCTGGAACTGTGAGTGATCAAGTGCAAAGACAGAGGGATTTATATGCTGGCAGATTGTTTGTGTTGTCTAGCACGGAACTGTTCGTGCCAGTAGATGAGATGGTATAACCAGACCTTAGAGGCTTTTAAAGTTTAGAGAGATGAAAAAAAATCCAACAAACTGTTCAGTTAAACTAAAAGAACTAATTGTTGGTTGCATTGTATTGATAAGTAGACTGCTTCTTTATCTCCAATATAGTTATCCAGCCTTGCCTTCAACAGTCTGAACAGGAGCAACGAGTCTATTCGTAGATGACTGCAGCCATAATGGAACGGCTGTCAGTGCAGGCATAATCCAACTGGAGGTCATCAGAGACTGGGATTACTCCTGTTTGTGTCAAGCCTAAGCACACTGGGCATCTGTGGGGAAGCCAGTAGCTCTGTTGTCTGGCTCTCCCAGGCACTCTGCTCTAGCTAATGTTTGCAGAACATGTTAGCAACATCATTGTTTCAGTATGGCAATGGATTACCATTGCCATATTAAATCATCCTAGTTCTTAGAGTATTTAAATGTCTACCCTCACTTGTTGAGTGTAAGTGCAAATTCCTGATTAATGACCTAGATTTAAATGACAGTGATACATAATGGACCATAAATCATAAATCACAAGTTAATATAGAATATTAATATAGAATTGAGCAAATCAGAGGAAAACACCATAGATGAACCATGTTCAGTCAGTGCTGCTATATGAGTTGCAGTGGATAAGCACATATAGTTAAAGCTCATAATCACAAAGCATCTGAATGTTAAGAAAGCTGACTCATAATTTGCTTTCGTGACCGAGTTCATTATAGACAGGAATCGACCATGCTGTGAGCTTACGGTTCCTTGTTCCTGATGTTTCACTAATAAACAAGCAGATGTCTATGTATTTCAACGATTGTGTCAAAGCCACCAAGAGTCAATTTCTTCTATGCAGCTGTAAATGTGAAGGAAGAGGTATTTACATACAGAAGTGTAAGAGGCCAAGAGAATTGCATGTTTTCACTATTGTGCAGGCACAGATGTACAGTATTATTGTATGCTGAACAGATGAAGTGTTAATTGGTGGCTCATGACTGCCACCTGCGATGCTGGAGTGGAGTATTTGAATATTGTCTTGAACTGAATTAACTGAATGTGACAATGAGAATAAAAGGGAGAAAGAGTGAACAATATTTTTTTGGTGAAGATAAAAACTAAGGTTCTCCAGTACTTGTAATTCTTCAGGGTTGTGTATATTTCTGATACACAAAAAACACAAATACAGAACAAAATACAAATTCCTGGATTTCTACTTTATTATTTTCAAAACCTCTGACCTGTTAAAGGAGTAACTCTCTCTATCTTAGCTCTCTATCTACCTAAGGAAATACCATCACTTTGATCGTCTGCAAGCACATGGATAAAGCTTTATACAATACTGCCACTTAGTGGACTTTGTATCACAGCAGCATTACTACACTATTTGAGTTTTGGTGGGTGTAGAGACTTAATTATTAGACTTAAAAGATCCAAGCAAAACATGTTCATTTTACCATTAATATTCTGAATGTCATTTTGCTGAATAACTCCTGGTGTCAGCTATTATGGTAAACACACATTGGTTATTTACAAGGCATTTTTTAAACAAACAAAATCATTATTTTTTTTTGTATAGCTGAGTTATATTTGCTGTTCTGAAGTCTACATATCCCCTAGAACCTGTGGTAATACGAACAACTTCATTCTGATGGTTAGTCAGATTACCAGTTTCTAAATAGTTACAAGTAAAAGTTTATGAATTCAGAACATGGCATTACCTGAATTTCTTTAATTACTTTAATTACTTGTTGAGGTTTGATCCTCAACAAAATCAGAATATTCCATAATATTTAACTATATCACAATAATAGACCAATTATACTTCTTATATTAATAGGCTTGTATAAAAATGTGGATCTTTGAATTTATTAACTGACAGAACCTCCTTCAGCAGCAAAAATCTCTACCAAACATTTTCAGTATCTGCTTCCACAGGATCTTATTTGGGTAGAAGTCTGGACTTGGCCATTCCAGACAATTTTTTTCACTCAAGCCATTTTGTTGTTGATTTACTCCTTTGTTTAAGGACATTGTCTCATTGCTATTGCATTAAGCATTGGGTGATGTACTGCTACTCATATATTCTTCTGTAACCTTTCTTGATATAATTTTGAGGTTTTCATTCCATTTCTATGCATCAATTTAGTTCCATCCACAATACACCCAAACCAGTTAAGAGCTTCAGATGCTACAAGGCAGAAGATCTCTGGCACCAGTGTTGGACACATCTGGCCTAGAGGTTCACATACTCTTCCAAGTCTGGATTATGAATATATGAAGGATGTTTTCAGTATTGAAATAAAACTGTCTATTACTGCAAGTTAAACATCAAACCACATTTGGATGAATTATCATACACAAATTCTAAAGCTTTCCAAACTTTTTTTCATGAAACTCTATTTAGAAAGTGTTATCTGTCTTCACACCTGATACGTTTCCATAAGTATTATCCTTATAATTAGAATAAGTGGGAAAGGGGCAGTTATTGTTTATTCCTGGAGGTGTTTACCCTCTGCTTATTGACTCTAATATTATAAACAGATATTGCCAGCAAATATTGCCAGTAACACAGAAGGGGAAGATAATGTAAATGCATATTGATAAGAGACGGTAAATGAACTTTCCAGAAGAAGTGTTGTAAGAGATCTTCTCAGTGTAATAGGGCCCTCATTCACTGCATCTCTTTGTGTTTTTCCCTGTACTAGATGGGACACCTACAACCTGATGGAATACAAAAATATGCCCTGCTTGCTATATTAGGACACTAGTAAAATACGTGCAGTATTGCATTTCAGTGAAATTTTCTTTTGACAAATGTGTATGACGTTTTCCAGATGGTTTCCCTCTTGGTTTCTCTTGCAGCTGGACTCTGGGTTCAGAATTCATTTATTTTATAAATACAGAGGAACATTATAATTACTATATCAATAAATCCAGTTAAACATTTATTGGTCAATTTGCCACTCAACAGTGAACTAACTGCCCCATAATATTAAATGGTGTAAACATGGTGGCATAAAAAGACGACCAAGAAGAGGGATTTGAAAAACCCAAAATGGATAAATCAAATATTTATTGAAACACATGATGAATTTATGTAACAAGGCAGTGAGTTTGTACTATTTATGCAATAAGGATTTTGTCCACATGAGAGCACTACAGCATGCAAGATACTTTGATCGCAGTTTCAGCCGCTGCACTGTTGGTAAAAATAACTGCCTCTATTATGTGTTATTTGATTTAGAGAATTAGATTTTCTTAAGCATTGTGATAATTTAGAAATGCACGTTCTCTGATAGGTAATATGAGCCTAAACAAAAAGAATTTGTATAAACCCTTTTTTACAACTGAATAATACCATCTTATTTCAACTATGTATTGATACTTTTTTTGTGTGCTGTTTAAATCAAGGTTTCATTATGAGCGGATAACACACATCGTTTAAGTATATAAAACATTCAATTTGTATTTTGGCTCTTTTTTGGATTGATGACATCAACATGTGTGTATATGCGTGTTTGTGTGCATATATTAGAGAGAGAGAGAGAGAGAGTGTGGCCGCATGCATGTGTTTGTGTGTTTGAACCTGCTCAATTTATCCTGACTGGTTGAGGTTATAATGTGTCTATAGAAAACCATTTAAGCACTTGATCCTACTTTTGTTGATTTCAGGAATATATTTTGATATCAACAATTTAATTTGTTATGTCAAAGCTAGGGTTAGGGTTAGGGTTTGGGTTAGGGTTTGGGTTAGGGTTAGGGTTTGGGTTTGGGTTAGGGTTAGGGTTTGGGTTAGGGTTAGGGTTTGGGTTAGGGTTTGGGTTAGGGTTAGGGTTTGGGTTAGGGTTAGCATGAATGCTGTTTTAACTTTTAATGCTTTTTTCTTGTTTCATGAATTCACTTGCCATAAAAATGTCTTTTTTTAAATGACATTTTATTAGTGGATTTCACAGGTGTAAATTAAATTAATGAAATTAAAAAAACATAGACAGTATACCAACATTGAACCTGGTGTGATGAACTCATTATATAGCAGCAGTTATAAAGCAGTTATATATTACTAATATTCAGTAGTGCATTTAGACCCAAAAGTGTTTCCATGCTCAAGTAATACTCGATACAAATTTGCAGTGAGAGGATCAATAATACTAACAATGTGCAGACCTCCATTGTTAGCTTTCTGAAATCTTTCAGTAGTTTTGATTCTCCTCATAATTTGAACTAGAACTTAGTTTACTATTGCCAAAGCTTTTTAAAAATTGGTAGGCTGCACTCGTGCACTCAGTGGTCGTATTCAGGAGGCATGGATGGTTTCACCTGAGGGGAGAGATCAGATGATATATAAGAACTATGAACTATGGCAACAGCACGTGCTGAACCAAATACATTGCCTTTTCTTTTTTGCATTCAAATGGAGATTAACACTTTGCCCCAATTGTGATTTGATCCTGATTTGATCTGAAGAACTCTTTTCTAGTTAGAATTAAAATAATCGACATAGACATCTTACATAATATAACAAATTTGATCAAAAGGTGTGTTCTGTAATAGGAAACAAACAAAATATATTCACTGGTATTTGCTGTTGTCTCTCTAGGGAATCCCACTCTTCGTATCCTCATGTAAATCCTCTTCCACATTCTTGTAGCCATGATGGAGAAGCTCCACAGAGCAAGATCTGACAAACTGTTATCGGTCCAGATTCTCTTTGTCCTCTCTGCTGTCTTTGACATTTAACTTCAAGATCCTCTTACCCACCCACTTTAATACTTGGACTCACTTGCTCTGCATGGAAATGGATTGAGGCCTACGTGGAGGAACACTCTTGCTAGTGAACATGTAGCAGATTCACGTTCTCATCACACAGGCTTGTATAGTCTTCCTTTTGAGACTGGATTACTGTCATCAGGCTCTTGCAACCAAACCATAATACAGCAACATGGTTTGGTTTCCACCTTCTGAAGCTTATCCCCATCATCCCTCTGCTGTGTTGCCTCCACTGGCTTCCTCTGATTTAAAACCCTGATGCTTACCTGCAAAGGTAAACAGCTCCACATTACCTGATGACAATGGTCAAATACCAGTCTACACCTAGATCCCTTTGAGCGTCAATTACAGCCCTCCATGACCAGCCATGCTTCAAGATACATGGAAGACAAGCATTAAGATTCTCCTCTGTGTTTGCACCCCAGAGATTTTATTTGGCTGTCTGAACAGCAGAGATCCAAGCTGTCTTCAAATGGTGACTGAAATGGTGACCCATCTCTTTCAAAAGTATTTAAACAAACATTTATTTTGTAAGTCACTCAGAATATGATAATCTGTTAAATGGTAAAAGTGTAAATGTAAATATAAATGAATTTCTGTTTTAGTTTTTGGCTAGCAAGTCCGACTGCTCTAGTTGGTGTTCTGGTTTTCTTTTCTTTGTGTAATCTCACGTCCACAGACTTTTATATTGTTTTAGAGAAAAAATGACTTGTATTTAATATTTATAGTTAACAATAGAGTCATGTAGTATGGGCCTGTAGTACAGATCTGGCAGGAATAGTTTATTACATGGTCAGAGGTGGAGCTCCTCAGTATCAGCTTCCCAATATATACAGATGTATTAAAAAGCCCTGCCAGGTCTGGCTGTGGTCTATCATGACATCTTGCTTAAGAAGACTAGCAAAGGATGACTAAGTGGAATTAAATTATTGCACTTTATAGGGTTAGCACATAGCAGATGTAAGATGTTCTCCACTCTTGATTTACAGTAGAGTGATGATGTTGGCATGAGTCACTTTTCCCCTAACACCAGATACCATGCAGTGATGATGCCTGGACATGTTAACCTTAAAAAGTCTGCAATTTTCTTGTCACGAATAACATGAGAACACGACAAAGTCTCCGAAAGCCTTTTGCCAGACTTGGTTAATGTCACAGATTTATACATGTGGTCCACAGTTGTCCAAAGTGAATCAAAAGTACAAAATTAGTAGCAAAAAGGAGGTAATACTAGTGATATTATCTGGTTGCACCTAGTATATATCGAATACCAACTTTAACTTAATAGGTTAATATGTAATAGTTAAACCATAAACCTAAGACCTCATTAAAATGAAACATTTCCATAGAGCCTTCAGGTGACTGTCTATCTGAATGTGTAAATCCTTATCATCCATTCCTTAGTAACTAAGCCTGAATATACAAACTAAAATGTATGAAAACAAACCATCTGGTTAGCAGCTGTCTAGATGCTTTTTGCTATAATCATCCCAAACAATGGCTTTAGCGTTTTTTTTATTAAACATCTGCAATATTTTCAGTAGTTTTTACATTGTGTCTGGACACTGTCTTACAGTTTGAAGAGGAGGACTCATGACGGCTCTGCAATATGTTCAGTTAAATATGTTGACATAGTGAATCATCAGGCACACCTGAAAGTGCTTGAGAGTGTTTAAACACTAACCGAGTTAATCTGCAGGGAAGATAAGATGACTGTGCCTAGGCTATTACTGTGAACAACAACATAGAGAAAAATGATTTAAAATACAAAAAGACAAGACATGTTTCAGTGTGCGGGTGTGAACAGGCAATAAAAACATGTTACCTTCTGCTTCCAAATGTGTTTTAGATACATGGTATAACTAGAGAAGTAAGTATGGTGAAGAAATGTCAATAAGAGGATAGCACCATAAGTCTGATATGTAACAAGCAGACCCTTCTCCATTTAATAAATCTTTTCATGACAGATTTGTTGAGCAGAATTAGGTCTCAGCTGAGTCAAATTATTGATAAGGCTTTGTTATACTGATATATTCATATAAAGGATACTAAGCTGTACACACACACAAAATGACTGCTTGGTGGACAAAGTGGAGAATCAAACCATCTGAGACATATGGTTTGCAGGGCTCATATTGCCTCAACCTCAGAGAGAGAGAGAGAGAGAGAGAGAGAGAGGGCAAGAATGGATGTGGTGAAGACATTGCCAAACCACATAATTGGCTTTTAAACCTTTACAATCAAACATCAAATTTGATTGTGACAGTAAGATTTAGAACTATGTGTAGCAATGAAACTGTAAAATTCTTATGTCCTTTTTTTTATGTCCTTGTGATCACAGAAGTGTTGACAGTTATCAAGACTGATGTGCACTGTAAGAAAATGCAGAAAACTTGGACTAAACAAATGGAATCATTCTAATTTTAGCAACACTTTTTGCAATCTAGGAAAACCATTAAGCAAAAACATCATTTAGCACACTAACGTAATATTTATCCCCACTTGTGTTTTGGGATGAAATGCTATACTGCCATCAGCAGCACACACACACACACACACAGATCCAATATTTCTGAATGCTGCATACAACATGCATAACTGTGGCAAAAGCTAACCCGGAGTACTATGTCAAGTGTACACCCAGGCTAAATCGAATGCTGACAGGGGTCAGAGGGGAGCCTCTCTGGGATTAAAGGAAACCCTTGGAATGCACAGCCTGCGCTTGCGCTCCTCCACACTTCTGGTGCCACGTTTCACAGAGCCAACGGTAAAAGGTCAGCTTTTCCTTTCCTCCTTTTTTCCGTTGTCCGCCCCTTCCTCTCTACTTCCATCTCTCCTGTCTGTTTAAAATACCACATCTCTGTTTCTAAATGTAGCCCATTCTTTTTGTAGTGCAGATCTATATGATTAGTGTTTCACTATTTCTACATTAATCCTCATGGTTTTGTTTGGTGGCAAATGTCTAGAAAGAATAGAAAGAATACCCAACAGATTTTAAGGATTTTAAATGTGGTATAAACCACCCTGGTTAGTATACCACAACTGTGCTGAAGTGAATATGCAATGTTTCTGGAGCAAAGTAAGTGTCTATTCCAAGCCAAAACATCCAGTGTTGCTACATTAACAATAGATACAATAAGACCAATGTGAGATACAATGGCCTCTGATAATGTAACATCTTAAAAAAATATCACAGCCATGAGCTGTAGAACAAAGTGGAAAATAAACAGAATTGTGACTGAAGAGTAAGAATGTTGATGTGAATGGTTGAATTGCATATAACCAGTCTTAATATACATCTGTAATTAAGCATTTTGTAAAGTTTCATTACTAATGTTGTTTCCCTACTCAAAATTCAAGTAAAACCTAAAGTTAAAAAATAAAACCTAAAATTAAAAAAGATGTTGTAACCTACCATCCCTTTATAGTTGCAAAGTACAACACCTTTGGTGTATTTTGGTATAGATTTGTAACGTTTCTAAAAGACGGAAACTTCGACAGATCCAGTTGCACAGTAACTTGTATCTGAACACCAGCAGAATGCTGCCGTAGCGAGGAAACACAAACGCAACAGAGGGCAAAATAGTAGTCCAAACAGTCCAGGGTCGAGCCAGGTAAACAGCGTCAGTCACAGGTTTGAGGGCTAAATGGGAGGTGAGGTCTACGGCAGAAGCAGAGGTCAATACACCAGAGGTCCCGACAAGCAAACGAACACTTGGTATGCAACATACGTTAGCAATATTTCACATCGAGGAAGTGGCAAGACCAAACCTAAATAGGGCTGGTGGAGGTGTACTAAAGGAGGGACAGGTGTAGGCATGACCAAATCACTACTTCCAAACATCACTCCAGAGGGGTGGCCACAGGAAGGGCATTAAAGGAATGGATACATGGAACTGGATACATGGGCATCATGGAGTCTATAGCATTCAGTGGACCCGTAGGTCTGAACAAGGGAGTAGACAAAACTCTAGTAGCAAGATCAGGGGATGCAGGGACAGGAACTGGAGTTGTAGAGACACTCCAAGGCAGGGACACAGAAGACACTAGAACTGACTGGGACCCAATAGGAGGAACAGAGTTGCTACAGGAGATGGTGACAGGAGCAGGTACTCTCTGAAGGCTGCAGAGGGTAACCACTGGCATCCTGGGAAGAAGCAACAACTTCTGCATCACGGACAGGAGATTCCGGAGGTGTGGCGGCAGATTTGGGCTCATTCTCAGGGCTTGGGTACCTGGAACTGACTGGGGACACTGGGAATCAGCAAAACCCACAGACAGTTCTCCAAGAGCCCTGACCTCGGTTCTGACCTCACCAGGATTGTATAGCTGCAATAAAAAGGCCCACTGCAAAACCTTATATGTAAGGAACCAAAGGTCCATTTTTCCCCTTGGGGGAAACTTGGAACCTACTGAATGCTTGGGGAAAAATAAATATTTAAGCACACTCTAGCAAAAAACCCTCAATAGCAGCCTTGCAATCATAATCCTGGGGGTAAAAGGCCTTGTGTACATTTTCATTCACTTGGCTGAAATTCTTTAAATTGTGGGACTGTGGGCAGGACTCATTGTTCTCCTAGCAGAGTAAGACTTTCTTAGCCCTGGAGGCTTTTTGGGATCAACGACAAGATTTTGCGGTTCATAGTACTGTGGTTTCCACTTGCTGCATTCATTGGATGGCTGGTTATTCTGTAATGGGGGGGGGGGCTTGGGCAGAACACAAGCATGGAGTTCAGGAAACAAGAGATGAAAATCCAATGGATTTAATTAAACACAATCAAGAAACAGCGACAGATTAATAAAACAGTACAGAAGAAAACCACATGGACATTAAGATTACTAAACATGACAGGAAGTACTAAATGAACTAACAAGGAACAAGACACACAGAAACAGAACATGAACGATTAATCTAGAGAAAAACAAAAAACAAACAAAAAAAACAACCTCAAGTGAAGATAAGTGAACATACATATTTTCACATAACCTAAACTGAATTGAACAACCAGGGTCATGAAAAGATAATGTGAACTGGGAAAGGAATACAAGTTAACTGTAAACGGAGACAAAACCAACGCAAGAGAAAATAGTAAAAATGAGTAGTCACACAAAATAGATAGACCAGGACTAAATGGTAAACAAGCAAGGAGAAGGGGAACTACGGACTAAAATTTCAAGAGGGGATTACAAAAGTAAGCAATGAATTATGAAGGGCATGAACAAGAGAAAACCAACATAAGGAGAGGTAGGATGAACAGATGGGCAAAGAGCAAGAGGACAAAGATGAACTAAAAAGAACAAACAAAGACACTAGCACAAAAAAAACAGAGAACCAGGAAGAACAGAACAGCAAAGCTTCCAGGACATGCAAATATAAGCGTGATAACCAGGAACTAAACTTAAAACCAGAGAACCTTAAATACTAGACATAGTGAAGGAGAATAGGAAACAGATGGGTGACATGAATAAAGAGGCAAAAGCAAAAACCAGGAAGGGAATCAGAATGGGATGGAAAACCAGGAATGGGTGTGAATGAGGGCAGCCAGAGAAACCATGATGCTAGGGGAGGGCGCAATCATGACTGGGAACCTGGTTACATGTTATGTCCTCTGGCAGTCCAAAACAGCAGAATACATGGTGGGGCAGGGCCTCAGCTTTTTGGAGTGGATTGGGAAGCCTTGGAAATGGGATGCAACAGGCTTTTGATAGCCGATCAACCTCAACCAATACTACTCTCTGAACATGGGAGGTCCGTGACAAAATCTACTGACAAATTTGACCACGGCTGCTAAGATATGGGCAATGGTTCCAATTTTCCCATTGGGAGAAGTTGTATGGCCTGTGCACACTGTACAAGGCAAGATGCATCTCTGTCCATCAAAGTTAAGACCTGGCCACAAGTAGAGATGAGTTGCTGGGTATGGGTTAGTCCTCAGTGTCCTGTGGCCAAGGAAATGGGTCTACCTCTATAGGTCTCTGGCACATAGGTTATCCCAGTGGGCTTGTCTGATAGATCAGGGTCACCAGCAACAGCACACTCTATCTCACTGTTGATATCCCAGAGAATGGGAGCATTCAAGTAGGTGGATTGTTTGATGGGACCTGTAACAGTTTCTATGTCAAAGATATATGAAATGGAAAGTAATTGGATAACTCTAGGTTACTGCAAATGTACCCTTACTGAAAATATTTGTTTGTGCCAAAATATCATAGTGGACCACAGTGGAGAAACCATGAATTGCTCAGAGTGATATCCAAAAAAAGAAATGCATCTATATTCTATATGAAAGGTTTTGGATTTGTATTTCTACTGGGATTTAAACAGATATTTTCAGTACTTCAACCAGCAATGGAAAATCTCACTTGACATTTTTGTTTTCACTGTTTAAATTAAACAGGTAAATACCAGCAGTTTGGGCATTACTGATGACATAAACAGTGCCATATTTCCCAATGACAGAGGCCATTTTAGTACTCTGGACCTCATAGATGGAGAGCACAATTAGGTCCATGGAGGTTGGTATAGATCTCATCCCACTGAAAATGCCTACACTGCTGCTAGCCACCCTTTGGCCTGTATGCGTTGTACACCTAATGCAGCTCATACAGGACAATTGCTATTTGCTTTGCGGGGACAGATTCTTCCTGACAAATGTGTGAATATTTCAGAGTGTGATATCCCCTTTTGTACTGTATTCTGGATTCATTCTTTATATGGTGTACACTTTTTTGAACCCATTGTTAGCCTGTGCATTGTCGATGTACGAGATGTAGACTAAGTACGTTCGTGACAATAGCTTCAGGGTAGAAGCTGTCATCATTCCCAGTCCATTCCTGGGTTTTGCTTTGCTCCACGCTACCCTTCTCCCACCTGTTTCCCATTCCCCTTCATTATCTACACTATTTTGGATCTTTGATTTGGTCTTTTGGTTGCTGGTTATTGAGCTTATGTTTGCATGTACTTGTGCTTTTAGGCACTCAAGTATTTGCTGATGCTTTCCTCCTGTTGATCTCAATTCTTCATCTGGTTCGTGCTAATGTCTTTGTTCTATGTTTTTTTAATCTTTTAATTGTTTAATCTCATGTTATGTTTAACTTATGTCTTTGCTTCATTCTGTTCTTAGGTCTCCCGACTGCCTTTCAAACAGTGGAAAACTTATTCTATCAGATACTTTGGCTCTCTGTGTTTCATGAAGAGATTGTCTGTCTGACTGGATTGCAGTTTCTCACAGACCTGGTCTGCCTTCTTGGAGCACTTAGGCAGTGTTATCAGCCTGTCCTCTAGCTATTGCCTGCAGTCTAATGGCCAATGTGAGGGGATCAATCAGGAACTTGGTAAATCTCTATAGATATCCCATCAAATGAATGAGTTGTTATTCAGTATTTGCCGCACGTTGACATGGCTTAAAATTCCCTGGTTAGTTGTGCCATGGGTTTAACACCTTTTGAATGTTGCCTAGGGTACCAACCCTTACTCATGCCATGGACTGAGTCTTTGGATGTACCTATAGTGGATGATTTGGATGTGGTGAAGTGAGAAGGGCTGGGAACAAACTTGCAGGTGCATCAAACGTATATAATACAAAAGGCAGGCTGCTTGTCAATACATGGATGGGCCTCAATACTGATCAGGAGTTTGCGTTTGGCTATCCACAAAGAATCTTGGCTATTGGAGGAAGCGAGATGCAGCTGAGAATGTGCTGCTATTCTGAACGGACCAATATAAATTGCTTACCGTTTTAGGCTGTATCCCTCAAGCCTGTTGTTCCAGGACTGCTGAATGAGGTGCTGCCAGATACCCGAGCCCCCTCAGTCATTTGATGTAGAAGGTGCACCTGCAGTTCATGGCCTCTTGAATTCCAGATGCTGGACTGGTAAGCTGCAGTATCTCAGACTGGGAGGGATACAGCCCGGAGGAAAGGAGCTGGGTTCTGGCTGTGCATATACTGGATCCAGGGTTGAAGCTGGACTTCCGCCATTGGCATGCTGATAAGCCGGCATCTCGCCCCCAGGGACGTTCCAAGCTGTCGGTGAATTGCTCAACGAGGACTCACTCCTGGTTTTCCCCTTGGCCTCCATGAGGGGTTAGCCATGCTGCCCTTCTGCAGTAATCTTCCTGGAGTGTGGTCCTCATCCTGTCCCCAGAAGCTTCTGACTCCTTGGGTGGAGGCACTATCCAGTGATGATCCAGTGAGTTCCTGATGCAAAGGGGAATGATTTCTGATTAGTAATCCGTCACCTGTTTATCACTTACCTCGCATTCTTGGGTATATGGTGTCATTTGTACAAGACATTGAAAAAGCTTTGTTTCTAGTTTGCATCAAGTTGAACCCTTCCCCCACACCTCCCATTACATCTTTTGCCGAGCTACACCTGCTTCACTCGGAGCTCTGATCTGCCTATAAATGCATGTTAAGCCGTTACCACACATGAACCTGCTGCCTGTGCGCTGTTGACACATGCGGACGTGCTGATACTACCGCCCCTAGAAATGGACTTTTTCACCATATTATAAAGTGTGGCTATTTTAAAGTTCAAACTGTTGCGTCTATCCAATGGAGGATGTTTCCTTTTAGAATCTTTGGTCCTCCCATGCTTTCCTTATTCACCTAGGGAGTTTTTCTTGGGCACTGTTGCCCTTGGCTTGCTCATTAGGGGTCTGCACCCATATGTTCGTGAAGCTGCCTTGACGTTGTAAAAAGCACTATATAAATAAACTTAAATTTTGAAAGATTTGAGGTTATCAAATCTTGCTTGTTTATCGTCTGTCTCAGTGTTTAACATCTAGTTGCATGTGTCCAAGTTGGTGTTTTCTTAGTAGGTGCCAATAAAGGCTTGTTTTATTTATTTATTTTTTTATTAAAAAGAGCTGAACCAGAAACTGGATAATGGGTGGTCTTCCATGTCCCTACTTAATCAAACTGCACTCTTGGCTTGAATTCTTATTTTGAAATAAATTGAATGTGCTGTTCTTGCACCCTGTTTATCAAGACTTGTTCCCAAATTACCATCACCATATGGTTTTGTCTGTTTCTACAACAGGATTCCATGAACTTTAGAGTTTAGAGACTTGAGTCTCTAGAATTAAGTCATACAAAATTCCTATAAAACAAAGCTCAGATGTTAGGAAAGCTGTTCGTCTTGCATGTAAACAAGATTCTCAGCTCATTCCTAGAATTACAGGAGAGTCAGCTGGTTTTACATGAAATCAGGGAGTGACTGGTGCTGATAATCTAATCTCTGCATTCAGTGAAGTTTAGGATACAACCTTGACACTTTT
>JAOXYF010000008.1:10665714-10696536 GCA_028565775.1 Sternarchorhynchus goeldii
AACGTAACAAAATGTGGAAAAAGTGAAGCGCTGTGAATACTTTCCGGATGCACTGTATATATATATATATATATATATATATGAGAGACAGAGAGTATAGTATATTTATAGTAATTTTCAGTAAATTCAGTTAAGCCACTGTCAACACAAAGCCATTGAACTAAATTATTATATAATGTACATGCAGCTACAGAATTTGCTTCCCATCAAATATGCTTTGTGTCACAGAATCTTATTTGACAATAACTCTTTCAGACAATAAATGAAACTTGATACATTCATAAAATATTTATTAACAAATAACATCAACAAACATCTTTAGATCTGAATGAATTTTTTTTAATCACTCCCAATCTAAATCTGTGTTACAATTTTAAAAAAAAGCATTATCTAACTCTGACTATCCAGCATCAAAGCTCAAGAGAATATACATATTATTTGGAAATGTTAAAGTTGTAAAATTAGTTTAATTTTCAGTAATAGAACAATAACGATTAAAGATGGGAAAGAACATAAAGCATGAGAACAGCCTACACACCATCCTGCTAACATATCGATATTGCAACTTCCTTTTACATGGGACTTACCTAATCATTCACACTTAGCAATTATGGCTCATAGAGAAACAAAAAAAAAAACCCAAACAATTAAAGCACGTACGATACAAGAGACTATGGAAAAAGCCATGCTTTCTGGGCACTGCATATGTACACAATAGACTGATGAATGATCACAGAGTAGAGGTACAGCCAGCAGTCCCAGAACAGGGAGTGGTGTGTGTCGTTTATATACAGTGCATGCATGCTGTGTTTTTTTAGTTTTCTGACTACTGTCTGTGCACAAGGTATGCTTAATTCAAACTATAGTGCAAACGCTATAATGTTTTCTGTAAAACATGCTGCAAACTTCATTTCCCAAGTTTCGACAAGAAGCCGCTTTTTGGTCTGTTATACATACATGTCTTTGGAACACTCCATTAGAGCATCAGATGTTCTTTGACACAAGATACAATTTGTTTAGTATAGTGAGATATATGAACAAACACTGCACCCAAAATGCCCACAGACTACAGTATTTGGTTGCACCTTACATTATCTCACCGCCATTACAATATAACTAAAACATTAATTTCAGTCCAATAAACTGAGTAATAAAGTGTAATAACACATACATAACAGAAGACAATGTGTACAGTGTAAACACAGTGAGTGAGAACACAGTATCAGTACATTCTTACGCATTGTTACTCAGTATATTATACTACAAACAACTGCATAGTTACACCGTTACAGTGGTGGCCGAAGGTGTAAAGTATTCAAGCACTCACCCCAAGTTCTGAACGAATCATCAGTCTTTTAAAGACTGACTCAGTTCTACTGCTGGCTGCATTCAAATAAAGTTTCCAAAGTGTTTCCTTTGAAACATTTAACAAAATGGTGAATCTCATAATGTACGGCCAGCTAAGCACGATTTATGAGGGAATCCGCTTGAGGTTTTTATGGGTTATAACCACTTATTGTTAATTGCTCTAACCAGTCATGCAATTCTGCAGGACCAGAGAAGAAGACTGGGTGGAGCTTTCTCTTGCTGTTTCCACATTAAAAGCTACTGCTACACCTCTGTTTTGCAGTCTTCGGATAAAGGCAGCCTGCAGGGTGAAAAGCACCAGGTAGTTCTTCTAAGGTCCTGCTTCAACAGTGCAAAACAAGCACTGCTGAGTTTGCATACGCACTCTGTGGATAAGAGTCCCCTAGAGGGCCGAATGGAACAAGATGAGCTCATCTCTACCACACCAATGTCAGCAATACACCAGCCAGCTGGGAAATCTACAAGGAAGAAGTTACAATAGATTTAACGCTTAGCACTTGCAGTTGAACTTGATGATCGTTTCTGGCTGGTGGATTGAAAAAAAACCCAAAAAAAAACCCAGTGGTAACTGGTAATGAATAAGAACTAACAGCAAAATGGCAAATCAAAAATTATGAAAAAACCCTGAAGGGTGAGCAACACTAACTCATAAGGCAGAATTCTGCATAGATGTGCTATTTCCAAGCCTGCATAGACCTTTAGGGAGCTGTACTGCACCACTGCAAACAGGGAACTGCCTACAAAAACAAATTATTTTGAGCAAAAACAGGACACAACACATGTCTCCAATATGCTCTATGTGTGTTTGTGCCTGTCTTGTCTGAGTATCAGATAGAGATCGGACAGCTGTGTCATATTCACAGTGGTTTTTGTTGAGGATGATCAGAATGGGTGAAAGCTCTTTGGATTCTAGGAGTTCATGAGTGTGGAGGCACACAGGCACGTGTGTGACTGTGTGCGTGTGTGTGTGTGAGTGTGTGTCTGTGTGTGACTGGCAGATTGGGTAGAGAAGTGTGAACAGAAACTCTATAGTTTGCTGTTGCAGTCCCGGCAGAGGATCTCATCTCTCTCTGGGAAGAATCCTGCTCCCACGAGTGACACGGAGCATCGGCTGCACGTGAAACACGTCTGGTGCCACTGCCGCTCTTCGAATGAGATGTACTTCCCTCCGCCGAAACCTGAGAAGGCACGTGTGCATGAACCAAGGAGTCAGCGACATGGGCGAGCAGGCGTATACATACAGGGCTGGAGGCCACTCCCCTTACCTGTGATTGGCTTGCTACAGGCTTCGCACTTCTTGGCGTAGAGGCTGCCAAAGCACTTGAGGCAGTATGGCCTGTCGTCTCGCGAGGTGAAATGCTGGCCAGCCAGCTGGGCCTTGCAGCCTGTACACAGGAAGCACTCCTTATGCCAGGGCTCGTCGCGGTAGGTCACACCACCTTTAGTCAAGATCTGGAAGAAAGAGCTGTATAAACACCAAGCATACTGTGGAAATTAGGACCAGAGCTTTTCAGCAGCAATATGAAAACCATCTCAAAATACAAAATAAAAAAAAATCCCTTGGTGAATGTGTCCACTAATAGGCCCAAAGAGTACAGCTGGGAAGAGTTCCAGTTCAAGATGGAAAAAAAAAACATATCACCCATAATGCATTGACTTTAAGCCATATCTTATTGGAGAGTAAAGTCAATCGGGTAATTTAAATGCTTGTATGTTAAGCAGCTGTTCCAAGCCATGTAGATTTCAGAGAATCTGTTTTGGTCCAGTTATGGATGTGTCACTCCATGTTAGTGAGTGACAAACAGCACAGTAAGCAGTAGGAAGCAGGAGTGAAGAATGGCACAGCAGTCCAGGAGTTACGGGGGAAGCAGTCTGGAGCCAGGGAGCTTCTTACAGGGCCGCCACAAACCTGTTTGCAGCGTGTGCAGCGAGGGGCAAACTTGTTCTCATAGCAGGGCACGCAGTAGTGGTCATCTTTATCTGGGATGAAGGACTTGGAGCCAATAGGCTGTTCACAGCTGCTGCAAATGAAACAGCCCTCATGCCATGTGGAGCCACCGTACTCCAGTTTCCTGGTGCCTGAGAGACAGAGATGGAGAGAGTGAGGAGAGAGGGTGGGAGAGGAGAAAGAGAGAGAGAGAGAGAAAGAGAGAGAGAGTGAGTGAGAGAGGGGAGAGAGAATGGGGTGAAAGAGAGAGAGAGTAAAAGAGATTGAGAGAACTGTGAGTGTGAGCAAGGGAAAGCTTCTCAAGGGAAGGCTAGAATAATAATCACTGCACAACGATAAGCCATGTGTCTCTTACAATAAACATCATTTTATCTTCACTACAAAATGGCATCATGACCTAGAGCCAAATGTAAATTCAAGAGAAGCAAATGTTCTTAAAAATGACTTTAAATGTGATCACACAGAACTTAATTTTCAATCATAATTCAAAGAAAAAAAAAAAAAAAAATATATATATATATATGAAGAGAAAATAAGGCTTTCTAGGGATGACGTAATAGTCTGACATCATTAAGGTCAATAAGTGACCTTCAAAGTGCACTAAGAGTTCACAAGTTCCATAGATCAAAAAGCCAGCTGGAAATGTCCTTATGGAGGCCACATTAAAAGGATCAGTGAAGCTTTACTCTGCAAACGGGAGATAGAGCGTGTAATCCTCAGTCTTTTAGAAGAAATATTCTGTATCTCATTCAAGACTCCACAGAGACAGTACAGAAGTAATTTTTTTAGCACCCGACACTTGGGGTGAAATTCCTCACAGAAGACTGAGCATATTTCTATATGCTAAGTGTTCAAGTGAATTTCTGGATTATAGAGTTGGAGTGCTATTGTTTTGGACTTGTTGACTCCAAATCACAATAAGAGGATCTGACCACTAACTACGTGTTTTTCAACAGAATGAAAGCCTTGGTTTTGGAGGTCAGAGACTATCCTTGCTGGGCTGGGTCATAGCAATGTCTTACTCTGTCTGCTTTCCAAGCTTTCCAGATTATTACTACAGAATATTTAACAGTGGATGACCTGCTTTTGTCAGGGTCATCTCGTGCAGAATGACTCTATTGTTTCCATATATGATGGAACAAAACAGTCCAGTAAACATCACAGACTCCTTTACTGTTTTGTGCCTATTTGGCTGGCTGATGGAGTCCCACTGAAATAGTTTACAGGCTTATCTCCTCTTGTCATCAGATGCTTGGCAGACTGCCACGCATATGGATTTGGCTACGAGACAGCAACATTGGCAACCAGGCAATTACTCTGTCACATCGAGCCTTGGTGCTGAGTGTTTAACCCCCACCCCACCCCTCCCCCGCTCTCTTTCTTTCCCTCTCCCTCACTTTCTTTCTCTCCCTGTCTCTCTCTTCCATCCTTAGAGCAAAATCATTGTTCTGAAAACTTTACTTTCTCCACCTTCCCAATCTAGTCAATGGTTGTTTCCAGCTTATGTTAGTAATGTTACCTCCATGCCAGTGGCCATGAATGTTACCTCCATACCTGTTGTCATGAATGTTACTTCCATATCTGAGGTCATGAATGTTACCTCCATGTCTGTGGTCATGAATGTCTATCTCCTCCAAGCAAAGGTGGAGAATTTAAAGTCTTGCACTAAGAGTAATTCAGCAAAAAGGAGAGCACTGGATGAGCCTAATACGAGAGCCAGCCATGGCGTGACCAGGCGCAGGCAGGGCCTAGCCAAGCTCTTGCCTACCGGGCATGACAGTCTTATCGCAGGCCACGCATTTGGAGGAGAACTCGTTGCAGTAACATTCATTGCAGAGCAGGGCGTCATCCTGGCTGGTGAAGGGCTCGTCAGCCAGTGAGCGGTCACAGCGAAAACAGCGGAAACAATGCTCATGGTAGTGCCTGTCTTCATAGAACAGCTCCTACAGGCAAGTAAGCACACACACACACACACACACACACACACACACACACACACACACACACACACACATACACTATTGGCTTTTACCCTTAGCTCTGATAACAGCCCAGAGCCCATGTGCATCACATGCATGAACATCAATCAACTGCTTCTGGAATAGTTTGAAGACCCAGAAGGCAGCTCAGCATGAGTTTTCTTTTCTTTTTAAAACTTTGTTGCCTTTAACACATATTGACATGCAATCAACAAAAACATTTTGAGGTTGGGCTTCAAAGACAGAACATATGGACATGCCTACATACATTCTATGCATTCATAACGAGATATATATATATATATATACACAAATATAAAAATATAACCTTTCAAATGAGGTTATATTTTTTCAAAACATTTTCAAAAATTTCAACTGAGGTGAAATGTGAGTTTTCTAATTGCCATTACAACTGACACTAATGATCAATACAGAGAAATGCCAAAATTAACATTTCCTCTTTTAATCAAAGACATTTCTGATTAAGACATCAGATAATGTGGAAATGAACTGCACATGTTTGACTTTAATGGTCCTCTGTGTATGTGTGTGTGTGTGTGTGTGTGTGTGTGTGTTTAACTGTGTGGAAGCGCTTCTGAACTCCTTATGTAGAATATGCAAGTGTAATTTATTACTTGCTTGCTGCACAGCCAAGACAAACGCAGCGTTAATTTATGGTATGCTGTTCTTCAGTGTCAATAACTCATCAGACTGTTGGGAGTGTGATCTGAATCTTCACCACAACCATACAGCCATTTCCTGGCTAACATTTACTACTGCCCTTGGAGAGCTGCTTTGGCGCTATACACTTCTTATTTGAAGGACATTAAATTTGCTCTTAAAGTGGTTCAGAAGGATTAACAGTTCTTTCAGCTCTTGTAACACTACTTAACATTTTACACAGCACTGGTTTGAGCAAATTTAATTGAAATTTAATTGCAAATGTAAAAGTTAAAATTGTGTACAATACAGCCTGATCCATGTGTGGTCCACAGATGTCGTTGTACTGTTAAAGTAGTCTAACATTTATGTTGGTGTTCTGTTTGGAAATGCAAATTAGTAGCTGGTCTCTGTTTTGTTATTGGAAACTCACCCTGGCATCGTGTCCAATGAGCTCCTTGCACTCGTCACAAGTATTGGCGAACAGGCTGTCATAACAGGGTATGCAGTAGGGGCTGGTCTCCGCCTGAATGTACTTCCTCCCATACAGGGATTCTTTGCAGTTGTCACAGTCAAAGCGCTCACTCATGTTGCACTTGTCAGCTGAATATCTGTAACACACACACACACACACACACACACACACACACACACACACACACACACACACACACACACACACACACACACAAGCCATTAACCATCGATGTGTAACAGAGCAAGTGGAAGAGAGGGAGGGAGAAAGGAGAGAGTGACAGACACAAGGGGATAGCTGTCTGATACACTATCTATAAACCCATCTATAAACTCTCCTAGCTGTGGGACACAAGGCCAGAGAAAGACAGCAAACTTGTGTCCGAGGGAGCTGCGAGTCAGGAGGAGCAGGGTGAGTGGGTAGGTGTGTTGTGTCTGTGTGTGTGTGTGTGTGTCTCTGCGTGTCTTTGTGGCGGCAGTTTTACCAAAGCTACACATGTACAAAAGTGAGTGTATTGAGTGTTTTTTGTTTGTTTGTTTGTTTTTGTTTTTTTATTAAAACTTATAAAACCCACACACATTTGTTAACTTAGCCTATCTTATACACATGAACCAGACTTGCAACTCATATACAGCACTTGTCACAAATTCATATTGGTCTTTTCCAGCACAGCATGATGAAGCTGGAGGGCAGTATAGGGAGCACAGCTGCTGTAATTCTCTCCTTAGGCGAGGCTAAGCCAGCATATCTGTTCCTGCCACCCAGTAATAATAATCACCACACGTGCAATTAAAGTAATGGAGCAGTCCTCAGGCGCTGTTGGTGCTGCCTGTCTTACACAGGCCCAGAGGGAGAGCTCAGTCACTGGCTGGAGGATAAAAGAGAGCCATGGCTTCTCCTGTTTCCTCCTGCCTCCTCCCTGGCTGACAAAAAGGCCAGAGTGAGTGTGGGTGTGAGGAGTTCAGATAAAAAGGATCTCATCCCTCCTCCAGCTCCATAAATAATAAACTGTCATGCCTCCACTGGAGTGACACCACTTACCCTCTCCCAAGAGGTGCTCTAAGCGTTTCTTCCCACTGCATCTGCTCATAAATTAGGGCACGCTCGTGTTATCAGCTGCTGCTGCCTCAGGCTGCCCCAGCCTCGCATCATTAGAGACCTGCTAATGAAGGAATCCAAGCCTTCTCCTGCAGGGCCTTTCAGCTTCCGTTACATGCTACGGCAGGCAGGCTCCCAGCACACCCGAGATGGCATGTGCTCCCTGCATTAGTCACTGTAATAACTGTTTGTACAAGAGCAAAACATCCAGAAGCTGGCCGGGTCGCTGCTGAGATCAGAGGCAGCTGTGCAGTACCTGGGATTTGACCAAACAGCCATGTGCTGCAGTCATGGTGACTGAGTGCAGTGTGGTAATGTCTCCGACTTCCTGCCCGTGTGCACGGCTGACACTGTCTGAACAAATGGACCAACCTTACAGGTCTGAAATTGCAGGGGCTGAAGAAAAGGAACTACCATCTTATTAAAACGGACAGTCTACATTTTGTAAAACTTACAGAAGTACTAAATGTGGGAAAGAGGTTTATCTTTTTAAATTTAACATAGAATAGATATATGCTTGTAATCTAGTATTAAATCTCCATAAAACATTTTATCCAGCATTCAGAGAAATGTAAAATACTTTGGAATTTGTTTGTCAAATGCTTGGTTTTAAAGTTACACACAGGACAGAAAAATGTCCCTCTTATAGACTCTGTGGGCTATAGTTCCAGGGCATAATTATTCCATTGTCTATAAAACCAAGTATTTTACAAAAACCTCTCCCAAACCATGTACACTAATCTGAATGCTGAATGATATGTTTTTAAGATTTAATGCCAGAGTATTCCTTTACCGTGTACATGCTGTGGAAGTTAAAATGTTGAACTGTCTGTTTTGCTTAGGTGAATTCAAGCTAACAAACTCTCCCTTCAAACTACAAATCCATCTAGAGAAGTACTAGGTTTTAGAGCAACCACCCTGAAAGCAATCATTAAAGATTAGGTAGCACATATTCATTAAAGATGAGGAGTCCTCCAGTAGCCTGCTCCAAACCCAAAGGTTGATATGCAGTATTTTGCCAAGGGTGAGGATTAATATTATTGCACAGTGGTGATCATTTCAGACACTGTGCAAGCCAGCAAGCAGCACGAGCGTGAGTGGACAGTTTGGACATGAGAAGTGAACACAGGGCAGTACATGATCTAGTTCTCAGACAGGGGAGGATGATGTCATCACTGACCCTGGGTCAAAACATGATTGAACCCAGAAGCTGGGAACATGAAACAACCCCTCTGCCTTCTCTTAAAAGACTGAGAATGGCTTTGCTCCGAGGGAAGGATTCTCACCAGCCGAACAGTACTTTCAACTCAGGCATGGGTGGCACATCGTGTCCACTGTGACATGGACACATGGAGGAATCCTATTTTCACTCTTAAAAAAGCACCATGTAGACCCACATGAGGTGTCTTTAGGAGAAGGTCTTCCTGAGGTCATATACAGGCCCTTCTCACTGAAAATGGATTTCTAGGGACCCTTTAGAAAAAAAAAACAGAAAAGCTTAATTTGTGACTATGATGTATAAGCTTGTGGTTAAATACCAAAACTCTGAGTGCATAAGTCCCCAGGGCATAGGGATGTTTAACTTCCTGTGCAAAACCTATGACCAACAACTCTGGAGTAGAAGTTCTTTGAGATAAAGTCACTGGAACATACAACGCTGCCACTATAAACCACGATCGTATAAACATCACGTTGATGCTGGTGAACAAGTAAGATAAGAGTATAAATAATACTGAAACTCAAAACATAACTAACACTGCAGCTAATGTGCCATTGGTGAGTACTATCACCACACAGAGGACAAGCCTGTGAGGTTCCTGAGGAAGGACAGGGTCATGAAGGCACGTTTGGGAGGTTCAGCAGCCGCAGTGAAGAGCAGAAGGGCATGTTAACCCCGCCCCCAAATCCTGCTGCAGACCTACTGATAGCAATCCTAATCCTCACATCACGCTCAGATTAACCTCAACCAGTCCGCCTGTGCTTCCCACTGAGAAACGGGCTCCAGCTCTTCCGGCCCCTGGGGCTGACAAGGATCCTGCCTGTCATTCGTTTCCATGGGTAATGAGGGACAATGGCCTGCCACATCACTGGGGGCAGCTGTATCACCCTTAAACTTTACAGACAGTAAATAATACTATACTCTAGTTGTAACTAATAAAGGGACCAGTGAACACAAGTACACTCACATGAGTATAGCTATAAGGTATAAGGTGTTTATAGCTATAAGGTATAAGGTGTTTCAAACAAAGTGGCTACTAATAGTGTGCATGTACTGTATTTATCTAACATGATTCCTGAATTCAAAAACAAGCACAGGAGCTGTGATGTGCACATTAACCTCTCAGTTCTGACAACTAAAGGAACGGAGGCAGAAAGTAGACCAACTTGACAAAGACGACAGCAAGATTCTAGAAGAATATACTGTCGTGCTGTGAAAGGCTGCATTTAAATAAACACACACCAGTACACTGAGATCAGTCTGTTGTCTGGAGGTCATCCAAGCAGACCAAAGCTCCCTGTCTGATTTATAGAAAGGAGAAAACACAGCACAAACTGCAGTGTATATCACTGAGGCCCAGAAAGCCACACCGAAAATAGCATCAAAAGATGAGATCACTGTAAGGGCAAAGTTAACAGCAAGAAAGAAATTAATGAAGTATAAGATCAGTTTATTCAGATTTCATTCTGGCTTATGTTATATCTGCCAAGTGTGGATGTGGGTCACCGCCACTACTACCATGAGTGTTAAAGTGATAAGGTCTGTCTACACACAGGGACCTGCTGGGTTCTGTCAGTCTCTAGTGTCTCATACATGTTATTCTCAAAGAACTCCACCCCCTTTTAAAAAATGAAGGGATTTTGTTCTGCAGCACATTATAACATTCATGTGTACGCTGCACAAAACGTGCTCTGGATTTTTGTGAGTTCTTCTCAACCTCACGATGCATCACTTGATTTCTGCGCAGCCTCTTCATGTAGCAGGATGGATGATTCCTCTGCTGAGGTCAGACAAACTTGACAGAATAAAGTGCAGGTGCTAAAGATGAGGAGATGACATATTCCAGGGACAAGATCAGGATACTGTCTGCTTGACAAGACTCCTGGGCCATATTACTGAAGTCCCAAATACTTTATCACTAAAAAAACACATGGAGAAAAGAAGACCCTGTATGTGAGCACTTGCTGTTCCCTCCGGCATTGGCTCTCGCTACATCAGATAAGGCCAAACATTCAGAAAGAAAGAGAAAAGTGAGGGAAAGAATGAGTCTTATCAGAGCAAACAAGGAGGAGACTGCGCAGAAAAGGACGATAAGGAACTAAAACAGGTCTGAATGCTTACACTGCCTCATTCAAAACACTGTCTCAACCAGACTAGCGAGTCGCGGTATACATCAAGCTCTTTTGCTCTCACTGATTCCCAAATTGGCTGAGAAACAGGGTCCATGGGTTTTTCGAGGCAGCCCACGCCACGCTCTGCCTGCGGGAGGATCCAGTGAGGGAGCATCACGGTCATACATGGGAGGAGAACAGGATGGACCTTGGTGTTTATCCTTCAGCATCGCCATGGGGCGGGGCTTGTTAGTAAACCCTTCATCTGACTTTGACCTCAGAGCTGTAATCGCTCACATCTGTCTCTTATGCTGTGGACACTAGGAAGAGTCTACCTACGTGCTGTATTCTGACTCGCACAGAGAGTGTCTGGCCAGCACATCAAATGTGTGTGTGTATGTGGTCCTGAATTTACTGACATTTTTATATATAAACAATCTAAGTACAATAGGAAAACACGGTTTATTTAAAATAAAATCTTTCTGAAGAGAAAAAGCAGGTAGGAGACAAAAAATAGTCTGGAAGCATGTCACTGTCCAGGACATGTGTCTGGAAGTAGCCAATTTTCAAAATGTGTACTTAATTTTTTACTCAATTACTACTTCTTCTCTAACTTAAGTAGCACTTGGCAACATCTGGTTTGAGACAACCGTTATACTTTAACACCATCAGCAACAACAAAAAAACTGCAGCTGTATTCAACCCAGTATTCATCACACCAGATACCAAGAAAACAATGCATGTGAAAGCTAACATATACCTGTTGAACCTCACAGGAGCTCACTCCATAAACAGTTCTCTATCACAATAGCAAAATGCAGTTCATCAGCTTTGTTGACAAAAGGTGCAGGTGTTCTTGGCTGGCTGAACAGGGTGGGCTCTGTTCTGTGGCCTTGATGCTATTTTTGCATTTGTGGGATCAGGGCTGGCCAGAGGAACAGACGTACGCAAGGTGTAACCTGTCATTCCACTGAGCCCAAAAACATAGCCTTCTGTTACTGGGGGTAGCACAGGCCACTCCACTGGAGGTAAACCTCATAAACATCAAGGAGCTGAAATGAGCACTTGCCGTGGGAGCTGTTATTGACAGCTGTGTAATTTGTCATTTTCCTGGCTTTTAACCTGAGGAAAGGTGGAAAGGTATGCCCCACACAGTGTTCTACCAAACCACAGGCCTTAAAGGCACAAACTGGCGCAGCCCTCCAGGCCAGGAGAGATGTGTGAGATCTCATTCCATCGAGACGCCTCTACTCCCTCTTTAACAAATGGCCTGGAATGAATCCTCCTTTCCTGCTTGCCTCTGGTGACCCTTGACCCTGTGCAGCTGAACTTCAAAACTGAATGCTGCTGTAACTGGACAAATGTTGCTGTGTCTGCATGTTGAACAAGTCAATGATGCGGTGAATGTTGCTGTGAATGGTCAATGTGTTGAATAGGAATTATCAATCAACTGCCCTCTAGAATCTTTAAAGCCTCAAGAAAACCATGCTGATGGAAAACAATGTTAAAACATTTTGAATCCAAATTCAATAATCTATAACTTTTGGTGTGACAGAGCAGTGTTCACCACTCTTGTAGCAGGCATTAGCTGAGGTAGCACTGCGTATCATAGACTTTCTTCTTCTGTTGGGGGAGGAGATGTTCATGCTTTTTTACAAGAGATTTTATACTTATGTCCAGTCCTTTACAAGAGCAACAGTGGACCAAAAAAAAGAAAGGGAGAAAATGAAGAAGAAGAAGAAGAAGAAGAAGAAGAAGAAGAAGAAGAAGAAGAAGAAGAAGAAGAAGAAGAAGAAGAAGAAGAAAAAAAGATTTTGTTCAAGATCCCCACCATCACATGCAGGCTTATTGTAAAAAGATCTTATTGTAAAAAGAAAAACACAAAGCAACTGATAAGAAGGGCATAAAACTGCCTCAGCACAGAGTGAGAACCACTGACTACGTCTGCATTTTACATTGTTGCTGACTGGATAAATATTTGAGAAATCTGACACTCAGCAGCCTTAGGAATCCATGGCTGGGATCTGCCTTTCGCCGTGTGAGCTGAGTGGTTACGCCCCACTCCATTCCAAATGAATATGTGCATATAGAAGGAGCAGCACCAGTGACTCTCAAAATATCCTTCTTCTTAATGAGTCCTGCTACTGCCAAGGTCAGCCATGCAAGTGAAAATAGGCAAAGTTTTATGTTATATTTATAGCTGTACAGATGGTCAAAAGAAGCCTACCTATTGCTCTGAGCAGAGAGAGAAAAAAAAATTTGCCATACATTACAATTCCACATCTGGTTTCCATTGACAGAAATATGCAGTGCAGTGCAGTGTGCCAGACGAGGTTTGGGAGCGTCACTGCCTAGAGAATGCAGAGAAGGTCATCTCTTTCTACACTGTGCTGTGATGTTTACTGGTAAGAGCTTAGCAGACGGAGGGAATGCAGAAAGAGAGACGGGAAGACTATAAAGAGAGGAGATGGAGAGAGGAGACAGACGTGGAGCTGAGTGACCATGCCAGGGAAAACCTGCTGAGGTGTTAGGAGGACCGTAGATGAGGAGCGGCCGAGTGGCGGGACGGCTCTGTGTCCACGGTCGCGGAGGGAAGGGGTGTCCAGAGGCCACTGTATAAGAGACCACGAGTGTATTATTCCACTCAGAATAAACAAGCACAATGCTAATCCCATGAGCCTGATTTCTCCTCCCTTTCCCACTGACCATACAGAGCACATTTATGACCAAACATGGCCATTGTCATCACTGCCCCCCCCCCTGTCATTAGCCCTCTGCAAAAGGACATGCCTGTGCTTTTATCTATAAGAACTACAATGTAGGCCGCTGCCATGGAGCCGAGCGATGCTGGCTCTCAAGAACAAGCCCTGTTTTCTTTGCTCTAATGCACTTCATGCAGGTTCTGACGAGCTGATGAGGATCAGGTATGCTATAGTGCGGAAACTGTGGAACTGTGGCCCTCCATGACTGTACTATCAGAGCTGTGGTGCTTTTGCCCCAAAATTCCACAACATCAGTCTCTTTAAGTGTTCCACAAAAAAAGAAACCCTATTTATAGAAAGATGATGTTATGGCATATACTTATGGCATGACCCTGTTACCCTAGAAGGATTCAGTTGAGTACAGATGTCACCATTCAAACTAGTGACAGCTTAAGATGCTAAGAGAGAGAAACGTTGTGTGAGTGAGAGAGCCTTTGTCCAAAGCATCCTTTATTTGTGCAATAGCTATGTCTTTCTCACTGAGATGTTACTGAAGCTTGAATGGTAGTGACCTGAAGAGCCCGAACATCTGGTGTAAGAGCTGCTGGAGAGACCGGCTCCGGTTCCAGTGTGAAAGTCCCTTAAATTGAGCAAAAGCACTTAAGAGGTCTGGCAATGCCATTCGTCCGATGTCTGGAGCCATCCCTCTAAATGCTGGGCAGAAAATAAGCACATGGTGTAGTGGTCTGGCATACCCAATGGGGCATTTGTACACCATTTCCTCCAGCAAAGGGTGGGTTTCCAAATTTGAGTGGTGGTTCACTACATAATATGTCAAAGAAACTTTTGACCCAAGAGCACTTGTCTTGATCGTGTGCTTGTTGGTGTTACTAGCAGAATCATGCTTAAACAAACATGATTTCAATAAACATAAAAAATAAATTGTAATAGGACAATTCATATTTATTGCAATGTGCTGAGCGAATATCTGGACTTAAGCTCAGCTTTTAGGGGTGACAATGACCATAAGCCCAGCTTGACAGCAGTGGCCAGTTTGAATTACTGATAAAACATACTGATACATACTGATACTGATACATACTGATAAAACAACAGCATAATTGTAGGGTCCAAATACAGCCATTCAGTTAAAAAACTTGGAAACGATCTAAGGACAACATCACTCTCTGTGGCTGAAGTCTAGGAGAATACCTCTGTTATTCAAATGGGCAGTAGTAGTACCATTAAATCATTATTAACTCACTCTTAGCCGAACTATAGCCACAATTGTTTACTGCCTGACCTAAATGTAGTCAATTTAGTCTTTTCTGCCAGACATAGCAAATCTGCAAGGTGACAGAAAATGGACTGTTATGTCTAAATCTCCAAGGCCTTGGGAATGGTGTGTTGCTGTACCAACTAATGTGAACAAAGAAAAAATCTCTCTGATACAGTAATTGTGTTTAGTTCACTGTAAACCTAATCATACGATTCCTTTTCCACATAATGCATCACCTGAGTAATTCAAATTCATACACACCCAAAGGCTTTATTCTAACCCTAATAGTCTTCACTACCTAAGACTGTAGAAAGAAGAAATTAAATACCAGGTCAATGAAAGGAAGGCTAACATTCCTATGCCTTGCATGACATCTGTAAACAGAGCGACTGATCCATTTACACTGGACAAGACCCCACAGAGAGGGACATCTGTAGTCTGCATAACTCTGCTAAAACACATTCTACTTTCAAAAGCCACTGTGCTAAGTCTGAGCCACAAGGAGCAGGATGCTAATTTGTGCTGGAATCAGTGGCTGCTCCCAGATGGGCTCAGCATGGATTCTGATACATAAGCACTAATTCAGGATGCCCAGTAGATCAGAGCCGAAATGGAGGTGCAGCGGTTGTTTGCTCAGCGATTTTCCCATCTGATGATGGCCACACACAATCACACCACAACTGCAAGCAATTACCCTTGACGTATGGCTGCTGGTAGAGGTTGTGGGTATGGCAATAACTGACCTTTAGGTTAATGCACCAGAGCTGTGGTAAACCTGCTAATGTTATTTCTTCACCATCCCTCTTTCTCTCTCTCACTTTGTTTCTCTGTTTCTCTGTCAGATATACTCCATGACTTTTCTTTTCCAGTCTGCTAGTACTAATTCAGGAAGCAGAGACTCTCTCTCTCACTCTGAGCATGACAAAGGTGAAGGGCCAGAAGCACAAAAGATCACACATACCAGAAAATGTGAAGGAATTCTGCAAAATAGGAAGTGACTGGAGATGAATAACTATTAGAGGTCATTTCCAGAATGTTCTGCTTCTTTTTTCTTTCAGGTGTATGGCTCTTGTTTGTAATGTGTAAACAGTGCCCTGAGAAAAGGGTAATGAATGTAATAAAAAGTGAAGTAGTGCTGACTACCTTCACGACTGCAGCAGGAGCCCATAGACATCATTTCACAAGAAACACACACACACACACTTCACGTGACACAAAAACAAAAATTAGTTCTCATTTCATGCTTAAGTAATAAAAAAAGTCCTTAAATTGTTTAAAATATATTTTCAGATTAAAGATAGTGAACAAAACAAACAAATACATAATCAAAATGAAGTAACCACTAACAAGATTCCATTTGAATAGAAGGCACGGAGTGAAAATTACTGTTCTGTTGGCGGGTAAAAGATTGAATTGTCCCAGACTGCTGTTTACTTGACATGAGTGCTCTTTCCTTTTTTATAGTAATAAGCACATGGTGGATATTATCCTTTGACCTGCTATTTTGAAGTGGGCCCCAAAACAGGCTGGCTTCCTGCTGGATAGTGACCTTGGGACATCTGCAGAACAAGCACGAGGTCTGTAGGAACCCTCTAATCGCACACACCTTAAACACACTGTACATTACACAGCAAAACTAATCTCAGGTTAACACCAAAGGCCTCCATGAACTATCACCGGCCTTCACAGTGGAAACATATGTTGAGCTGGTCTGCTTCCCGTGTGTGTCCACAAACCATGTCACCATGTGACAAACATGAAAACAAACCCACACAGTGCCAGATGGGCAGCCTGCTCTTCACGCTCAATAGTGAAGTACTCACATAAAGGCGGAGAGAGGAAAACGAACGCCGACGACACACACACACACACTCATCACTGGGTTCAAAGCCACCAAAATAAACAGAATGGCAGGAACAGATCTGGGACGCAGTGGAGGAGTTGCTGAGGAATAGTGGAGAGCAAGAGCAGGGGCCGGCCTGGCTGGAGAGCACGAGCAGGGGCCGGCCTGGCTGGAGAGCACGAGCAGGGGCCGGCCTGGCCGCCCAGCCCCTCCTTCTTTATCTTCCTCTGTGGTGGCTTTCCAGTGAGTCAGGCAGAAACACACACAGCACTCTTGATTTATTAGCTTCATTACCAATTAGCTTCATTTGATCCGTTCAGTCACAAACATGGTTCAACACAACCTCTCCTCCTCAGTGGGACGACCAGATGGTTGTCGACACTGAGACCCGTGCCAAAAAAACGCCCATAAATGTCCAAATGAATCGAATAAATTCATAGTAATTCCCATTACAGTCCAGTGTGTTTGTCTCCATGGCTACATGAGCTGTGGTAGTCAACCTGTGGTTCTCTTTATAAATCATACAGTGAGGCATGTGCTCTCTTACTGTAAGGGGCTTCCACTGAGTACAGTAGCTGAACATGTGCATGCTTTTCTATACATTCTCATACTATTATAGAATTCTCGTCCCATCCAAACACTACTAAGCTGTTGCGTAATTCTACATATGGATTTCAAGGGGGTTCCAAATCAAAAGCACGGTTGAAGAAAGTTGGCCAAGGTGAAGGCCTATAAGATCTCGTCAAATTTGTAAAATACTGATTTCATTTGTTTCAAGCCATGGTCAGTGTGTTCAGGAATGACAGCTGACCATTGCTGCAAGCACATTATTGATTTACATGAACAAATCAGTCAGACCTTCACAAACTACCGAGAACCGGCAGGATGCAAACGCGCACACATGCAGATACAGCAACCTTAGAAACAAACGTGACAGACAACCGAGGAAAAGCCTGACTAGTGTCGTCTTCCATGGTCTGGCGCTTTGGGCTCAAACATGTCTCACATGCTCCACTACTACGACTCTCAGTGGATTCACAGTAACTCCACCACCTTCACTCTTTGCCTTTTTTCCCTGCCTGGTTTTTCTCCAACATTCAGGGGAGGCATGGGGGGAAAACGTCACATGCAGAAAAATGATCCCCAGGGAAAAGGCCCTCCCTCGCTCATTTTATCACAAGGCCAGATACATCCTGATGAATTGCCAGAAACTAAGGAAGCATGCTTGTGAATTCAGACGGCTGTGGGGGTCGGTCCCCAGACCCCCCCGCCTCTCCTCCACGTTGCTGTGCACCAGCGTGCTCTGAGGCGCAGAAGGCAGGCCGTGTGGCTGGGGCGAGCACACTTCAAAGGTGTCTATAAATCAAGCCTCCACGGCCCCCAGCCCCCTTTCACTTCCCCTGTCGTTCCGCAGTGTTAAGATGCAGAGGCACGCGTGTGCCAGTCAGCGCAACAGACGTTACCTCATAGATACAGAGGCCTGGCTGCCGCTGCCTACGGCTGACTCCGCCCAGTGGCATCTCCACTGCTCCTTCCCTGGCCTCATGCTATACTCCTTAAGCAATGACTAACAAGGGGTAGCGTTCTTTTCCGTGGAGACGTGTATTTACCTTAAGTAAGGCAGTCATTCTAGTAAAGTGCTTAGGGTTGGTCTGTGTTAATCACAGCCTCACTAATACAGACTAAATGGGTATACTTTTTCAAGATGCCTGAATGTAGTTCACTAAGATGTATCAAGCATAAGTAAAAAATCAGTCATATGTGATAACTAATATAGCACATGAATGGGAAAGGTCTTTGGTCAGAGCTTTGCATAGATCTTGGTTTTCTGGGGTGGACCATGAGTTTTTGACTTTGCAAAGGAAGAGAAGCTGCAATCCATCATGCTGTTATCTCTCTAGGTCACATGGTACACTCTTTATCATGCAGCAATGCAAAACACCATTTGTCTTTGGTGCCTAATTCACTACTGGTGATAAAATGCAAAGTCCTTTTTTTGTCTGAATAAACATTGCATTCGGGAAGCTTGGTAAACACAGATAACGAGGGAAAATTATGTAGATGTCCAATCAGATGCGGCTATCGTACTGCTAATCAAACTCAAACACCCTCTCTCCAAAGTCACTGTAAATCCATGATACTGCCTTAAAATGAAAGTACACCTCAGAAAGCACACCTTAGGCATATTCGTTTCCAGCCTCTTTTATCCATCCCAACTCAGTTTTCCGCAGATTCCACATACAGTCCAGAAATTAAATGGATAACAATGGAGATTCCCTATTAACAAAGGCTAGTCCCTGGCAACACTTATTTTTTTTCCACTTATTAAAACAAACCTTGCTGAAAAATTAAATTCCATAGTGCAGTGCAGCATACTGCAGCCAAAACAGATTAAGATGTGAACGGTTCATCACAGACGGATGTACAGGAGCCAGACAACCAAAGGCCAGACAAAGGCAGTCTGAGGTAGCGACTGGTGCCATGCTCTCCAGAAGGCTTTCTAAAACTGATCCTCCAAAAGTATAGATTTGTCATATACAAAGATCCTGAAGCTTTGTTTCAGAACTGCAGTATAGCTGTGACGACAGTGGGAGTATATATACTGCAAGTATATTACAAAAAGTAATATATTACTTTTAATATGTAAAAAGTAAGATGCTACTTTTTACAATAAGTAAATTGTATTTAGTTGTTAACAAATATTTTGTATGTTAACAGTTAATTGTATCAAAGAAATCCTGCAATGCATTACTGTTCCTTAACAAACAGTATTATTAAATGTATCAATGTATGACAAATCGTGTGACGGCACACTGTTTTGCCTGTCTAGTCTTTTCGATCTCTTTAGCCAAGGCTGGACTTGCTCTGCTATAAAGATGATAAAAGCTCATTTTCTTGGCTTGTGACACTGCAGTCACATCAGCCTGTGACATGTGATGATGACAGAAGGAGGAAGGAGGACAAAGTGCAGCTTCTCCCTCACAAGCACCTCCTTGAGAGTTGTGGCTTCAGTGCCTTTCCAGCTGGCTCACCAGGAAGCACATCACAGCAGCATCATGGACTTAACTGTGGAGCCTACTCTGCTCCTAGCCCTCAAAGATTATTGTTAATTAGGACATGATATGCTACAACTGGTCTAGAGAGTAGCTCATTGGGACAAATTTTGCTGGAGCTCTCTCTTGATGATCATGCATGTGATTTAAGGCCGTGGCTGCTGTAGGAGACAGTGTCGCCAGTGAGCGTTTGTTTAGGAAGTCGTGCCAGTGTCTGACTCTCTCCTTTTCACTCATCTCCTTATAGCCTCTCCTATGCTGGCACAGAGATGTGTGAAGCCCTCTTGAAAACACTCACCCAGACCTTCTGTTCTAAATCAGCTTCATCCTCTACCAGCCACCCTGTCCTTTTATAGGCACTCTGCAGACACTTTCTCCCATTTATGGGCTCCTGTGAGGAGAGCAGCCAGGGCCTGAGATGGAGAGTCCTGTGAAGGTGTTCCGACAAAGGAGGAAACAAGTACCTCCACGCTGTCTCCCCTCCACGGATCACGGCCATCCTCCAAAGCCCTTTAGGTCTGTGCCAACCCGTACCCAGAAGGTACAAATAAACACAGGTCGTGGTGTATGTTGGAGGAGAGAGTTAGACTTATGTGTCGCTGTTTACGGCCCAACGTCCGCTGCCCGGCCGACACCTTGTTCCTCACGACGCGGCTGGTTTGTCTCAACCTGCTGCTTTTGAAGTGAGCTTGTGGCGTCTGGCGTTGGGCCACTGCTGCAGCGTGCGGAGACTGAGACGCGCAGAGACAGAGCTGCCTGTACTCAGAATGCACAAAAAGGATGATGCAGAGTTTACATAACAGAGAGGAACACCCTCACACACAGCTGTGCACTACATAAACACTGATATAAATTCAGCAGGGATGAGAGTCAAAAACAGTAATATATCCAAGTGACCAGCTTTTAGTGCATTCCTTCAACACACACTCTGTGGGTCAGCTGGGGTGACCCAATCCATTTTGCATAACTGAAGATTATAACAGGCTGTCTGTTGTTAAACTCTAGGTTTGTTTGGGGCTCCAGAAATAACAAAAATGAGGTATGTGATAACACATGCAACTTCACACACACACACACACACATAAAATGGAAACGTGTGTTGTTTCTCCGATTACGCCTCATCTCCCATGATGTCACAGTCATTTGCTCTCATGCCATACAGATGTGGAGGCTAATTAAGTGTTGGAAAGTAATCTGTACTAATAATCCAATTTTGGCACTGTCTTTACATGTGTGTGCGTTTGTGTGTGTGTGTGTGTGTGTGTGTGTGTGTGTGTGTGTGTGTGTTGAATGCAAGTCGGACAGACTTCTCATGATACGTGGCAGTTCAGTGCTGTGGAACAAACAGCAGGTTCTGTGGGAGTGAATTACGTTCTCCCAGGACGTCATGCCTCTGATTACGGTATGTTAGAGCCTTGTTAGACAGTGACAGTGTCTTCCATCATTGACGTCAGCTCTAAAGTACAACACGTTGACCTACTTGCTTTTGGCAAACTGAACCGACTAGGAAGCTGATGGACGTTTCTTAATGGTTCCTTCTAATCACAGACCCAGATACAGATATCACTTCAGTTACTCAACCACACAAACAGGAAATGAACTGCACACTAGTCTCACCATTAAATACACCAGTGCAAAGAGACTCAAAGTGATGAATTCATAAGCTGTTACATTTAAAATGAAGTATTAAAGAAGATATGACCTGCACATAATACAGACAATCCTTTACATTCTTATTTATAGTCTTCTTGTGAAATACAATATTAATAATAGTACAATAGCAATCCTGCAGCAATTTGTACTGGATCATTCCCCATGGTTTTCCAACTCCTTTAATCCTCAATAATTATTTGTTTTGGACCTGACTATTATAGCACCTCTCAGCGATCACCCACGTGTATTTTCCCTCGAGACCCTAGGAAAATTTTACAGTCTACTTGACAGAGGGAGTGCCAAATGGGCAAATCTCTTTGGAGGATTTTAGGTTGGGCCAAGGCGTGGCTCTCACGGGGCGTGGCTCTCACGGGGCGTGGCTCTCGCGGGGCGTGGCTCTCGCGGTGCTGGACGTGATGGCATGTTTGCACGTCCCAGGCCGTCTGATGCAGCCACACGAGACAGGTGAGCGGCAAACAAATGTCTGTGTGTGTGTGACTACATGTCTCGCAGCTCTGCTCGCGACCTGGGTGTCTTGTCACATTCATTAGAGCGGGTCTGGGTGAGGCCCAGCGTGTGAGTCAGGGCCTGCGCCTGTATGGCACAGATCTCCACACATATGCACTGGAACAGCTGCTGTGTCTGAATGTGCCCGAGCAGCAGTCAAAGTACAGCACACCCACGTCTGCTGCCACATATTAGTCACTTCCACGTGTTTAAGGGTAAAAGTATCCATAGAAAATACAAGCATTAAGGTCGTATATTTGTATCAAAGGACTCAACAACAGCAATCCAACAAGCTTAGGCCAGGCACGGCAGTGTGAGGTGAAGGCATCTGAAAAGCTGGCATTAAAAAAGAGGACAAAGCTGGAAGGAAATGATGGAAAAATAAGCTTAAAGTAGAGAGGAAGCGACAGAAGCAGCCGGTGGCCATGTGGACAGCTGAGCGCTGTGAGAGGAAGAGGGAGATTGGGGGAGAGTGAGGGAGAGAGAGAGAGAGTGAGGTAGAGTGGGGGAGAGTGAGGAAGAGTGAGGGAGAGTGGGGGAGAGAGAGAGAGAGAGAGTGAGGGAGAGTGGGTAAACAAACAGGACAGCAGGGAGCGAGATGGAGCAGCACTCTGCCTCCCACGGGGTCCAAATGAAAAGGATCTGACTGCAGCCATTGGCCCCCCAGCCAGGGAGGAAGTCTGCGGCCCCTCAAAGTGCGGAGGCAGCGGCACCTGGAGCCCCCAGAGCAGGAAGCCTGATGTCACTTCCCACTATTCACTGCCTGCACCAGACCCCTGAGTGTCAGGCACGTGCCCCCCACACCACTTCAGCCAAGGAGGGGGAAGACAGAGCAGGAAATAAGATGGTGGATAACGGGAGATGAAACAGACTGAGGTGGGTCCAGGCAGTGACACCAGACATGCTCAGTTCCTCTGCCCAATTTCACAATCTTCTACTAGTCAGCAGTATTCCGACTGTAATATGCAAATTACAACATATAAATAATAAGGAAAATAGGAATGCATTCTTTTGGTTGATTCCAAGTCACATTCCATTCTTTGACTCTTTATTTGAATAACTGTGGTAGAAGACTTTAACAACAGAGGTTAAAGGCTTGTGAATGCATGGTTAAAGGTTCTCATTTGAGCTCTGTTTTTCACAACTACTTCTGAATCCATTTCAAGTCTGAACCAACATGTTCTTTATAACAAGTTGGGGTTTGCATTCATGTTCTGTGGAATTTGCAGGAAAAGCACTGAGGCAAACTGGGAGGGTGCAAACATCAAGTGTAAGGAAGCACTTCTCTCCTTCAGCAGGAATGGAGAGGAACTCGGTCAGTGCTGCCACACTCAGGTCCTCACTGCATGCCAAGACGACAGACTTGGCCACTGGGGTAAAAAAGGGTAAAAAAGAAGAAAAAGAAAAAAACAACTGAAAAGGAAAGTGGAAAACCTACATGTTGAACTCTGCTCCCCTTTACAATGACACTATGGATGGCAGTGGTCCAGTGTCTGAGAAAGACTAACCTTAGGAAAACACGCTGCTCTGAAAGAATGTGAGCATGGCCAAGGCTCACCGGAGTCTCACAGCCTCGACCCAGTACAGCAGAGGGGGAGAGACAGCACAAACAAACGCTTTTTCAGCTTTTCAACTTCAGTCAGAACTGAAATTCCAGACACTAAAATTACATGGAGGATGACAGAATGGAGGTTTTAAGGACTTTTTGACTCATTACCCCAGTATGAAAACAGTTAGAGGAAAAAACAAAGAGTTCAACATTAACATAACTGGCACCAAAACTTCAGACACTGTGTTTTTTATATGGGACGGACAATCACTCAGAATGAGAGAATATTTTAGTAATCTTTATACATTGATGAGCTATGACCTAATCCAACACCACATGTGCAGTGATTAAATATTTTACATGATTTTATTATGTTCAATAACTGTTTGAACTGTTTTGTCTCTGCTTTGTTCACCCTGTTATAATCACAATTTAAACAGTCCTACCAGCTAATGGCTAGTCACATGGTGGCCACATGTGCAGTATCAGAATAGGGAATAACTCCAGAATCTCCTTTACCACTGAAGAAAAAAAAGCATTTCCCAGTTCATGGGCTACTGTTGTTTTCTACTCATATATTGTAAACTCAAATTCAGTTCTCTAAAAAAAGATTTTGTAGAACCTATTTTTCCCTCATGACAGAAGACCTTCAAGTTAAGGAAAGACGTTTTGAGGCTTCGAGGTAGCATCTTTTCCTAAACATATAACGTTGGTTCAGATTCCATATGGTGTTTTAAACATACACAACTACAAGCAAAAACTCAAACCCAAACTGAAAACCTGTTTTTGTGTTTTGGTTTTTTTTTGCAGTGGAAACTCCAGTCATTTGTACAGAAGTCAGTAATACTGTATGAGATACACAGATGGCTTAGTAATTTTGTTGCATATATTTGGGAGATCTAAAATGTAGTTTTCTACTACCTCTTTGCATAGTCATGAATTAACAAAGACAGCAATGCAACCTGACATCAGTGTCCTTGAATACACTATAAATGCACGTTTTAATAAAACCCCTTCCCCCATGCCATCCCACCCCAACACACACACACACACACACACACACACACAGGAGTGCCATCGCTCAAACCAGTAAAACCTCCCTGTGAACGTGTTTACAGTGGACTAACGACCAGCTGTGATGCTCACAGGATGCCCCTGGACAGCTGCCAGTTAGGGGAGTTTGGACTGAGGTTTGGGAGGAAAAAGCAAAACAGGAAAGCAGCACCTGTTCTCCCTGTGCTCAGCTCTGGTTACTTTACCTCCACTGGTACAATATTAAGATGTTTATACTTTCCCTGTGTTTCCCTGTGTCTTTCCCTGTGTTATCTCATTCCCTGTGTCTTTCCTGTGTTAAGATCATTAGTCTCTTCCTCTGTGCAGAAACAGTGGCAACCTTATTCATGTTAAATGTCAAATTACATTCTAACACTGTGTTAGACTGCAGGCATCTGATTCACTAAGGTGCAGCCTTTTGATAATTATGACTCATAGATGAGTTAATAAAATGAACCTAGTCAATTCCAGGTGTGTCCTGACAAATCCTGTCCAATATGAAAAGAACATTCATCAATATGCATGACTGTTCCACTTCCTTTATGGTGTATTCTTAATGGATATAAAAAAGTGTATGGATGGACTTTGTTGTTAAAATTTAAAATAATGTATGTAGCTTTAGAGTTAGGCTGTCACATGCAGTGGTTAACTGTAAATATCTTTAGGGTCAGTATTCTATACATCAGTATCAAACAATTTATAAGATATATGTAAGCAGTGTATGATTTTTGCTGCCTGATTTTCTTTGGCGCAAGAAATATGTAGCCAGTTTATTTATTAGGGAGACATTTCAACAGGTGACGAGGGTGTTAGTATTTTCTCAACAAAAATTCAATACAAATATCACCTTAGACTATATGTACAAGGGGATAACTAAACCTGAAAGAATCAGGTCACTTGTCTCCGTGCCATTACTAGATGGGGGTTTACTAACCGTCACAAAATAGTCAAAAAAGTCGAGTTTAAATATAATATGTAATATAGTATACATTACACATGCATAATTAAATGAACCTACGCCGGTTACCGAAGAAAACGTTAACAGAAACACTTCATTCTCCCTAAACTTAATTACATGTAGCGCTGAGGTAAAGCGATAGAGGTCTGAAATAGAAAAGTATTTGCGCTTACCTAGAAAAGTAGCGTAGTATGCACTACCTCAAGATGGTACACCTTCGCTATTGCCACTCTGGTCTCGAACATTAAAAAGTTGTTTCTTTCTTTAGTGCCTATTCCTGTTAACAATTTCTCGAACGCACAGTAGTATTCTGTTCTTTTCCCAGAGCCTAAACGAAGAGTGATAGCGTTCAACAGTTCCATGCGCTCCTATAGCCTACCAAGGAAGTTCGTGAGTCATAAGTTCCCGCCCCAGTTATAAAAAAGTCTCTTTCCAGCAAGTCATAGCTACAGTGATTGTTGTACAAAATTAAACAAGGTATGTAACTATTTGCATTAAATACATTTATGTGAAATACAAACGTCTGATGCATTTTAATTGGGGAAAGGCTACTAGAATCCACAGACATGGCCTACCTGTTAACTCACACCTCGATTTGGAGATTAATTTGATAACTTTGAAAATGTTTTCCGTTGCCACTTTGATCAGGGACATAGCACTACTGATTTGTAAACTCAGCGAAAATCTGAAAAACATAGTAACTGCAAAAAATATCTCTTTGTTTTTTTTATATGCACAAGACCAGAAACGATTTTGTTTGTTTGTTTGTTTGTTTGTTTGTTTGTTTGTTTAGAACCCTACAGAACCTTTGTCGTTAAAGAAACATCCACCTCTTATTTCATTTCAGGCACAGTTCTGATAGATTACCTTCCTATATACTACAGTCTTTCTCCTTTTGTACTGCATGAACAATATGATATAAAGGTGTTTTAAAAGTGTAAGCATAACGAATACAAGTTATTATGGTATCACTGCATATGTCAATAACAGAGTTTTCATTTTAACGATTTCCATGAGAATAAATTTTTCTGCCTAGTAACACTACCGGGGACTAGGTAGCTGGAATGCTCCTGCTCATATCTTACAAAAACCACAGGAGCCACTTTGTCCCTGCTCTTTAGTAGTGGAGGTTATATTCCCAGTGTGGATATTAAGTAAATATAAACCTCAAGGTTTTATTTCAGCCAGGGGGAACTAACAAAGAAAACTGTCCTTTTAAATGGGCACATAAAGCATTAAGTTTGTTCCAGAACAGGGAAGCAGCTATTACTCAAGACTATTCTCAAGAATGTGAACTTTAAGCAGTATATTGTGTAAAAGAGAAGCTGATGTATGGCATTTTGAATTATTTGCATGGAGTGCCTTGCATGGAACAGTAAACAAAGCCAGATTTTTTTAATCTGAAGGGTTTCTTTTTCTAAACAAAAGTGACTTGAATTACTTTGCTTCACATTTGTACTAAAATATTACTTCATGTAAGTGTATGTGTGTTTTCTATTGCTCTCCCCTCCTCCTCTCTCACTCTCTAAATTATAAACTCTAATTTTACACACTGTGGTGTAGCCTTCACAGGCCTGTACATCAAATTAGAGGACAACTCCTGCTTTGTTTCTCATGAGCTGACTAGAAATTCATAAGATTCTGTGGTTTCGTATGAGGCTAAAGTAAAGCAAAATTGTATACACTTTAAAAGTTAATTTAGCATCCATATCAGTATACTCGATGTGCAGTCTTGTTAATGTAGTTCCATGTGATTCAGCTCTGTATTTATTCCTCTGGGCCATTTAATAATGGAACACCTCACACAAACAGTAGCTCTAAGTAGATGTCTGGGTCAATGCTCAGGTACTGCGTCATATTCAGAGCCCACAAACAACGTAAATAGGAATGATCCTGTTTTAATAATGGTGGAGTATGTGAAGAAATGTCTCACTGTAACCACAAGAAATATTCATTACAATAATTTACTCTAGTATAACTAGATAAATTCTGAATACTTGCGAAACTCAGATCTGACCCTGTAGCAAGCCAAATGTGCAGAGCATAGCACTGTCTACTGGGCCACCTTCACTGAAATTTCAGTCTGATTTAATACTATGGGCATTGTCTTGGTGCCAAAAAAACCCACAATCACACGAGGGAATGGCGACCCCATTGCACCTACTTCCTTTGCAATGAAGTACTTTGAGAGGCTTGAAAAGAGCAGAATGTTTGAATGCTATTTATTGATTCTAGCTCAGCCTTCAACACCATCAAGCTGATTACCAAGCTGAAGATCCTTGGCCTAGGTTGGGATTTGCTCACCTGCATTCTGTCGAGATGATCAACTACACTTCCACCACTCTCAGTTTGGCTCTGCTCCATAAGACTGTGCCACACAGCATGAGTCAAACCTCATCATCAGGTTCGCTGCCAACACTACTGCCGTGGGCCTCATTCACCAGCAGGGTTGAAACACCCCATAGGGACAAGACGAAACTCTTCGCAGCAGAGTAGTTGAACAGAAACATGCCTCCCAAAGACAAAACAACGAAGATAGATGTCAGGTTTAGGACAGTGGGGGGGGGGGGGGGGCATGTGCTCCTCTAATCATCAATAGTGGAAAGAGTGAGTGGCTTCAAATACCTTCAAAGTGCACATCACTGAAGATCTTTCCTGGACCATAAACAACATATACCTCATTAAAAAGGCACTGCAGAACCTGTAATAACTAAAGTCAATATGTCTGACTGGATTTTGGACAACTACAGATACCTGGCGGAGAGTCGACTCACCAATTGCCTCAGGATCTGATGAGGCAAATACATCATCACTGACTACAAGGCACCAGAATGGGTGATGAAAACAGCTTGGCTTATTACTGGAGTTACACTGATACACAGTAAGAGTGTGTGGAAAGAACACAGTATCATTAGAAATCCTACACTCTACACCCAATGTACTTTGTATTCCCTGCTGTGGTGCCACTGTATTTGGTCTGAACCATAAAATTCAGAAACAGTTTCAAGTATGAGCCATCAAACTGCTGACCGGAGGTGTACATGATATTTTAAACAGATTAGTAAGATTAGTAAATAAGTAGTTTGGCTAATGTTAATTCAGTCCCCTCTTTATGTCACTGCAGAAAGCTCAGGAAGAAGAATGTAAGGAAAGAAAAAGTATGTAAGAAAATTAAATAAGGATTGTTGCATGCATATATTGTTATATAACTCAATGAAAAGACATTTTTGAGGAAATGGCCTTAAGCTATATTGTATCAAGAAAAGAAGTAAAAAGTATAATGTTTTTATCAGCTAATGAAAACATTCCCTGTTGACAGGAAATCCCCAAGAGTCATTAATTCATCATCCCCCCATTGTGAGCCACTGGTCCAGTCATAGGCTGTTAACTCCTAGAATGTTCTTAACTGGTTCTGAAGACCCATTAGTGCATGCCACAAGACAGACACCAGAGTCTCCTTCAGCTGATCTCTTTTAGAGAACAGCTTATTCAAAGGCATATACAAGGGGAACGGTGGAAACTGGGCCCCTGCTGATGATAATGGCCTTACCCTCTGGGTAGGGGGCAGAAGGAACATTGCTGTGGCCAGAGGAGACATTCCAGTTTTCTGAGCTCAGCTCCTGCCCAGCAGTATTACGTCATCTCTGTTACTTTCACAAGCTTGCATTAAAGAAACCAAACACTAATATATCTGTCAAGTGATGGCATTCCAGACATCCAGTCCCATCATAGACCGGTGACCCCATGACCCATCACATGCATTTGCCTTTGGCTAAATACTAGCTCAACTTCAATATGACTAACATTAGATAATGCATCTACTAAGATGCTGTCAGCTAAATTTAACGGTAACATGCAACCCTGTGGTTTAGTTTCTCCATGAGCAGTCAACAAGACACCATGGTTTCATACATCTTAAGCTATATGGCCTATCTTGGGGATGGAATATTAATCAGGTCAGTCAGTGAACAAGAAGGCGAATACATAGAAAAAGTGACTGTTTCTTTCACCACAAACCACTCTGCATGCTGTGCAAATCCCTTACATATAAAACAAATCCTTGGCCATTATAAGAAATGTTTGCATGGAAAGGAGGGGGCAGAAATTTTTCTTGTTCTCATTTGTTTTATGTCTGTGTATAGACATGGTTGCTCCGTCAGATGGCTGTCCACTGTATGAGACATTACAACCAATTAGGAGGACCTCAGTATCTCATGACCTCTGCGTGTGATTTTATTATCACAGCTAGGTGCAACTGTCTGTGAAACAATTTCAGTGTTTGGTTTAGAGCTTTTAATGAGTTTGAATTGTTTCACATATAATGAAGGAGATTTTCAAGGGAAGCTCAGATTTAACTGCTATTCTGAGTAAATGAAAGAAAAATTGTTACATACATTTCTGATCATGCGTTTCTCTCAAATTTTGACATCAGATGGTAATGTTCCATGTTGCTCCACCATGCCAGGAAGCAGAGATGGAATGAACAAGCATAACAACCCACCTTAAACAGGTGTCCATCATCAGTGGGATCTATTTCTGAGGTTTCTCACATTGATACATGGAAGATGTCTGTCTGGGTGAGAGTCAAGTTTGGAGTTCTGGAGTACGGAAAAAAAAAAAATCAGAAAAACAAAACTTATTATCTGTTAGTACTAACCAATCTCTCTGGCAGATGTAGGCTTTCATTATTGTGACCAAAGTGATTCAGAGTGTCAGCACTTCAGCCAAGACATATAAACTCAGTGGCTCAACACTAGACGTTTGTTATAGAGATCTTCTTCTACTCCAGTATGCAACACAGATGACAAAATAGATTCCTTTGATGAATGCCACTGATCAGATTGCCATATAAAGTGAATGTGATGGTGTATGCTCAGTGTCCTGCAGAAGAGAAGACAGTGGGAGAGAGATCGGAGAAAGAGCAGCAACCACAGGATTAAATCCAAATGTGTTACAGTGTGAACTGTATTTTAAATATAGTTTTACTGTCCATACATGGTCTCTGTAAATCAAATATGTGATTGTATGTATATTTCTCTCTCTCTCTCTCTCTCTCTCTCTCTCTCTCTCTCTCTCAGGTCTAGACACCATGAAAATAGGAAAAGATGTAGGTTTATGAATGGAAGATACTGCCCCCTGTTGTTAAAATGATGTATTATTATCATGTAGATTATTTTTTAAGGCAAAAAATTTATGCAAGTAAAATAAGCAATGGAGAGATAAGCAGAATAAGTAAAATGAGCAATCGTCAACTTTATAACAAAATAATAAATTATTTATTTGACTGATTATGAAGGCCTTTCCCTAACAAATGCTTGTTTTCGTTCAGTTGATCAGTTGAAATGAAGGCTACCAGCTCCGAGCTTC
>JAOXYF010000008.1:10721804-10740369 GCA_028565775.1 Sternarchorhynchus goeldii
AAATTAGGTCTAGCAGTAGAAATTCACGTGCACACATTCAGTGCAGATCTTAATATATGTGCAGACATGTGGGTATTTGACTGGATCCAGAACCACAAAATAATTATGGATTGCACTATATACTAAAATTTGCTTGTATGCTTGTTTAGAATTAAGACAAATATGAGATAAACATTCATTTAAAATGGTGTCAGATGGCTACAAGAAAATACTTACCAAAATATAGTCCCCCTTTTTGGAATGCTGAAATTACTTTGAAGCCTTAATATTTTGACAGTAATTATGTCTAAGGCGATCAGACCTAATGTGGATGCATGCATACATTTCACCCACTTTGAGTTTCTGTCTGTGTTGCCTCTGAGCTGCCTCTGCCTCTACTGCTGATCTGCCTCTGGGGGATCCTTTGAGGTAGCAGGGCCCTAGCGAGCACTGTTTTATTGGCCTGCAGGTCACGGGAACTAGGCTCCAAATCCCACCCTTTCTGCTCTTTTGCACTGCTGTTTGGAGCGAGCTCAGCTTCTGCTGTCCCGTGTCCCGCAGTCCTGCTGCGTGCACGTGCTGGGCAGAAACCTGTCAGGTAATTGCAGGCTTTCATGCAAATAGTGCCACACAGCAGTGGCTTGTCTCATCCACTCTTGAGGTAATTGGTAAATGGATGTAAGAGCTCAGATGTGTCCCTCTGTTAGCCTTCCTGCCTCTAACTGGCCATAGTAGTTGGGCTCTACAGCGGTTTGTTTCCTGTGTCATCTCACGTCCCAAAGCTGCTTTATGAATGAGGAGAAATGAGAGCTGATATTTGCATAAGGTTGACCAAAAGAGGGGTGGATGGGGTGGGGGAGCTGATAAGCTTTATGGCAATTTTCATGCATCAGCATTTCCACAGACAAAGTGATTTATATGCGCACAAGGCAAATTTTACATAGCTTCTGTGTGACTTTTGTCTTTTTTGAGTGAACTTTTTTCTTCTTCAAACAATAAAAAGTGTTTCTAAGGTTGAATGATCTTTTAAATAAATGTATTATTTACCGAATATTTATTTTACATTTACCGTGAGTATTATACTGTCATTAATGTGATCACCATCACTATAAGAGACTGTTGTTAATAGCATTTTATGCACATTTTAACTAAGACATTAAATTTCTGGTGCATTTTACATTGAAAACATGCTGCAGCTTTTTAACAACTAAATGTTAGTTGTGCAAGTCATTTAAAAACTCAGTCAGGATTGGTGTCAATTCAGAGAGAGAGAGAGAAAGAGAGAGAGAGAGAGAGAGAGAGAGAGAGAGAGAGAGAGAGAGAGAAAGAGAAAGAGAGAATAAAATGGGTAGTTTTGTGTGTTCATAAGAATTTTTTTTTGTGGAATAAGAAAACATTTTTCCACACCATATGTTATTTTAGCATTCACTCGCTTTGCCGTTAGGGGGCGCTTAAGAATCAAAGTTTTTCTTAAGATCTTAAGGAGATTTTGTTTCATTTGATACTCAAAGCATGGCGAATGACTGAAATTCTGACTGGTTTGAAAATAAACATAAATATATATGTATATATATTTATTTATTATATTTATTATATATATATAGTCGTTTGTTTTTGTTGTGTGCTATTCTCATTACAGTAATGTGATGTAAAATGTACCTGCCAGAAAAATATAAATAACATTACTGTCTAGTTAGATAATTACTATACAGGCTGTCTGTAAGCTGTCGCTCACTAGATTTTTTTAAGCAAAAGAAAGGTTTATACACCAGTCTAAATCACGCTGAAAACAAGGAGAGCAAAAATCCGAATAAAGTCCTAAAAGTATTTTACATGATTCGCGTTTTGATCTGCTGCAGCCAATCCATAAGCGAAAACAGTCATAACCGTCTTCAACAAATTGTTGTAATCGGCCGTTCAACTTTTAACAAAACATTTAAACACTTGATTTTAATTACAGCGATTTTTTATTGAGGTTCAAGTTCAAACTAACTATTGCACAACTTGAACAAGGGGGGTGACTGTTTTACCGGTCCATTTTTGATCATTTGGTTCTGTCAGTAGGCCCCAAAAAGATCGTATCCTGTTTTGAACATGATGACTTTCTGGTTTCGGCATGTTACATGAAGGTAGACGAAAAATCTGCTTTTACTATACGATAAAACGACTTTCTGTGGAATCCTACATGACAAGTGCGCATAGCAAATTATATGTTGCTTGCGACCCCTTTTAAAAGCCGTTTATTAAAACAAATAGTTGACACATTTAATGTTGTTATAAAAAACTTAATTTGTATTTTCCAATTCATTTTGTGTGAATATATATATATATATATATATATACATTTCTAAATATGAAGGCTGTTTACCATATGTTCGGTTAGTCTGTTAACTATTAACAGACTATTTTGAAAAGCACTTTTGCAATATTTTAAAACAAACAACGGACCTTTCATTCCTTGTTGAATATGCCCAAACAATATGCCTTAACATAAAAGGTGAAATTATTTACTGGGAAAACACCTAAGAGGCTTCAGAAGTTCTGAATGTTTAGTTTAAAGTCAGTTCAGTATATGGTTGTTTGACTAAATGTTGTCTCTTCTCGTTTTCCCTTTTGATGGAAGATGGACCTGTGTGGGTACATCACCGTTTGGACGTTAAAGTACAGAGCAGTTTTGGAATGTTTTTACGTGCGGTATTATTCTACGTTTTTAAACGAAAATGTACGAAATCCACCAAACAACAATTTTTATAAACTAATTAATGACACATTTTAACAGTTTGTTCCTAAATGCCGGCAAGTGTTAATTCACATAAACTTAAGACAGTAGTGAACTACAGTTCCACCATAATTTTATAAGAAGATGGAATTATTTAAACAGTAATAGTTCCGTATTTTTCACAGCCGTCTGAGGTAAGGATTTATATCAGAAAATACACCTGAACGAAAGTAACTCATTAGAGACAGAAACTGGGTGTTCTTTGGGGGATTATACTCGTAGCGTAGTTCTCGCTAATGATTAAGGGCACGGCAAACATACATCATCTAGTGAATTATTTTGCATTTTTTTTTTATTTTGTCATCATGAAGTAGCATAGTTAAGGTAGAGAGAATGAATTAGTCAATTTGTGCTTAAAAAAGACAGAAGGCATATTCTTGAATATACGTTTTATGTAAGTAATAAAATATTACTATAACATAAATATAAATGTGACTTTGCAGTCTACATTTCGCAATCAACATACAACCAATGTAGTAAACAAAACGTTTGTAATTCACTGCAACATAATTAACAGAGCCAAACAAAAAGCTCCAAACACATTTAAGAAATAAATATATAGATATATAAATGGTCAAATTCATAAATGAAATATTAAAATATCTTCTTGGAATTAGTAAGTGTACAAAACTGCCCGGAAGAAACAAAAAAACAAATCAAATTTAGAACAAATACATATGTTTACATATTGGACATATTTACATATTGGAAATAATCATGACAACTATTTATTTAAAATCTTTTCTTTTTTTGGAAAAGTTGTATATCCACACGGTTTCAAATAACAGAATTGCAAAAATGAACACCTGCTCCAAGCTGCTCAGTGATCAACGCCTTGAGTAACGACACAAAACGCACAACTTTATCAGGATTTTGTCCTGCTTCATAAAAATAAATAGTTCCTCAACGGATCCTTTCGGCACCATCATATCTTACGTTTTCCGCGTGCACAGGCCAGTGGGTAATGATTCGCAAAGACTATAAACTAACGGGCACAGCAGAGAGGATGTTCAGAGTGGGCCAATGTTAATACGAAATAAGCAAAGGAATACAGCACGATATAAGGGCGCTGAAATTACCTGAGATTTTACTTTTTTCACTTTTACCATTTCGCTCTCAATAGGTTTAAGTGGTAAAGCCTGTTAAGAAACCTACCGATGCGAGACAGCTACATCATGTTGATTATTTATGGAAACTGTAAACAAGAAAACATTTTTGTACGACCTATCACTAAACTATCACGTTTTCGTTGGCATGGAAAAGATAAAACATTCGCAACCATATTAACGCAAAAATAAGTGCTCGTGAAAAGAAAGAAAAAAGAAAACAAGAAAAGTAAAATCGACAAACTCATCTGTTTCAAATGTAGCATAAGTACCCGAGAAGACCCATTGTCTTCTCTAGTTTAGACGATGCTAGTTTCGATGGTGCCTGGGTTTGATATTTTGTAAACACATATTTCCTGGAATACTTTTCCAAATCATGGCTCAGCGGCTCTGACGAAATGTTCTGATTTTCTTTAAGATACTTAAAAAAAACGAAAGCTCAGAATGACCAGAAATATAATATATAAAAAAAGATTTTCAATAATGAGAAACCTAAAAGTTAAAACATCTCAAATAACGTAAACACCACAAATGATATGACAACCACTTTAACAATAAAACTGGTTAATCGTTTTAATCTAGGAAGCGTGACTCTGTCCAATCCGCGCACCTCCTTTGTTGATATACATTAGACAAACACCACCTCAGGTTAAGCCTGCGAGACCAAGGAGAAATTGTCTCTTTTGTGGCACATGACTCCCTCTGAACAGCGCTGAAATGATCGTTTTGTTTTCTCCAGATTGCCAAATCAATACGATTTTAATGAAAACGTACTGGTTTTGCCTAAATGTGCACGAAATTGACTTTGTAATCATTCACGCGTTTCCCCTTTTACTTGTGTCCCATCTACTGCTGTTACGACACAATTTCCGGTCACTGACAACAAACTATTTCTCCCAACTTTGCTGTGTGTCTTATCTCTTAGGATAACAAATGCAAAATTAAATACTGTGAAATCCGTAGTCCTTTCCTTATCGATGTTTTTCTTTTCAAATAAGAGCATTGTTCAGGAAAGCAGTCACTGGACAGGACTCTGCAGTGAATGGTGAAGAGGGGGGGTCTCCGCTTGTGAATAAACGTCCTCCATGCTTGGATGAGGGACCCCTACGGGTGTCATTCTTTTTTCTTTCTGTCTTCTGTTACAAAACCAAACACGCACAACCTCTTTTTCCAACTGTAGAGTGCCGGCTAAAGTACTGATTTCGTGGGCAGAGGGTTTAGGACACTTTAAGAAATGGTTTTCCAGTGCCCCCTTTACCCCGACTTCGATAGAGGTCCTCTTCTTTCGTTTCCTGCCCTGTGCCGCTATCTTGTCCAAATTAGTTGGACTGCCAGTGTTCGAATCTGTCTCCTCGAGCCATTTGTTAAGTAGTGGCTTAAGTTTGCACATATTCTTGAAACTGAGTTGCAGAGCCTCGAACCTACAGATTGTGGTCTGGGAAAAGACGTTTCCATAAAGCGTGCCAAGCGCTAAGCCCACGTCCGCTTGCGTAAAACCAAGTTTGATGCGCCTCTGTTTGAACTGTTTAGCGAACTGCTCCAGGTCATCGGAGCTGGGTGCGTCTTCATCGGAGTGGTCCTGGTGGTGGCTAAACGGCTGCTGAGGTGACTCCATCTGGTTGTCATGGCTACCTGCGTCGTCGTGAAGCGGGTCCCGCATACTGTGGTGCAGTGAGGGCTGGGGGCTTAACATGGTGTAGCCCGTCTGCGAATAGACCAGCGACTGATGACCACTGGAAGCGGGGGAGAGTGGAGATAAGTGGTGTGTTGTAGTCGGTGCCCATGATCCGTGGTGGCTGTTTTGGGTCGGCTGGTGCACCAGGTGTGATCTATGATAACCGTTTCCCAGATCCTCTCGGCTTGCCTGGACGCTGGCTTTGTGCTCCGGTTGCCCGATATGAGTGCCGCTGGTCCAGTCGGTGTTGGAGGTGGGCAGCCACTGGTGGTGCGTTAGGCTCATTGGATGTCCCGTGTTGGATGCCGTTATCCCTATGTATTCGTGGTGCATCATTTTCTGTACCTCTCTGTAGGTCGTCCCCTGGTGCATCCTGTCCGAATCCGGATGCATGAGTGGGTTGGAAGGCAATGAGTTATTCCGCGGAATATACTGAGCTGTTGTCGCCATGGCTCCGACTTCGAAAACTGACAAGCACTTCAGAGGTCTGTGAGCTTTAGAGCGAAACGCAACAACCTGCTCTGGGAGGTCTTAGAGAAGAGTGTAGACACGCCTCCCCTTCGCGTGTATTGGCTGCTCCCCGACTCAAGCTCACCAAGTCTCCGTATTCCCTCTCGCGGGCCGCTTGGTTGGCTGTCGGACGCCGCGATCCCAGTTACTCGCAATTGGCCGCTTTCTCTTTTTTCTTTTCTTCTCCTCTCTCCACTAGTCAAGGCAAGGAGCGGCAAAACCGTAGGAAATTACCGGTTTGTGGGTTGTTTTGCAAATAACCACGTGGGGGAGTGCGGTACTCTTTTTAGTATAGTGGAAGAATGTCCCTAACCGTCTTAAATTAGTGTTGTTAGTAACTGAAGCTCTCTCCTTTTAAGTACATTAGTATTCTGAAGTATTCAAACAGCCTCCCACAGCATTTATGTAGATTATGGGACTATAAGTAATATTTTTATGTTGATTACAGTGCCCGGTAGTCTATATTAGCTATATAAACAAACAATTATTTTTCATGGTCAGGTGATAAAATGGTGTACATGCATTTTGATTGTATTCTAATTCAGCCAGTTTAGGTGTGATCTTAAGTTCACTCACTGATAAGTGGTAATGTCTTACAATAGTTATTCTGGAGAATTCCCAGACACACTGGATTTTCAATAAAAATTTCAGATACTTGACAACATGCTACAAACAAGTAGTGTAAAATCTGTGCAATTTCCTTAAGTCTCTGCAAATTTTGATGGCATTTCAACATGCTATGCTTGACATGGTTCGTAATAAATATGCTATCTATCTATCCCCCCATCCGTGTCAAGATTTGGACTTTTAGTAGCCAATGCTTCGCCAGACTGTAAAATACACGGAAAGCTAAAGTTATTTCGATACAATTTTCCTTCGATGCATTTTTCTAAACAGCAACTTCGAGAAATCCTGCCTTTCTCCCTCTTGGCTTCTTTCGTACTGCCTTCCTGGCTGATCTGATTATTTTTCCCTTCACGTTTTGTCCCAATAGCAAATTACCAATTCTATGAATTGCAAAGCAGCCTCCGAGACGCTGAGGGGTAGAGGGGGGAGATGCGAAGATTGAAAGGGATCTTTGCAAACACAATCACGTTCTTAAATGGAAATGTGGGGCTTTAAACAAATCTTACATCTCTCCTGTTTCAGTCGTCTAAACTCCGCAATCAGGCACACACTCCTTCTAAAACCGCAGCTGTTTACAAGATTTTTTGGTATCAGTACTATTTCAATTATTTATTCTAATGTATCTCATTTATTTATTTATTTATTATAATTTCGCTAACGTATTTGTTCGTATTTGTGTATTTCTCTTGCTTTCACTGGGGTGTTTCCACAGGCTTTGGAGGAGAAATACGCCGTAATGTTTAGGAAAAGTCGGCATTACACCCGAATGTTTCGCCACGGTAAGTTTTCACTCTTCCTTTTCTTCTGTCTTGCTCAGCAAGTGAACGGGCATTGCGCGTTCATGGGAGTGTATGTTCTTAAGGGTCACAGGTGCTCGTCACTCTGTCAAAGGCGTGGTTATGTCCAGTCATCATTTATTTATTTATTTCAGTGGCACGCATAAGAAAGGTGTAACATAATGTATAGCTATTATTTGTATTATTATGTTATAGAAAGGACTGAAGCACATAAGCTTTTTTCTTCAATCAATATTCCACTCTCGCTTACTTATCATTTAACGTATCGATAACGTAACGATTTGCAAACCTATATCTTTGTTCCCTGAAATTATTTGTTTATTGTAACATGCTTTTCAGAAAATGGCACATGAACGAGTAACATCATGAGTAACATTGAGTATACCATTCAAATCCTATTCGTAATCCTGATGTCGTTGATATGGGTATTTTCGTATCAAAACGCATTCATTTCATGCTTTTAAATAGGCTAACATTTTTACCGTTCGAACCAGATAACACACACACGCACGCAGGCGCGCGCGCGCGCACACACACACACACACACACACACACACAAATGATCAGTTTTGTCTTGTTACATCATGAATCCGTGACATTGAATTATTACGTAGCCTATAAAACACAGGCTAATAGATGAGAAGGATGTCATCTAATGTCTGATATAGGGCTGAGTCTGATGTGGTTGCCAACACAGTCCCACAGACTCGTTTCCGAGACGCACTTAATGAGCAGGCTTTACTGTACAGTCGTGCTCATTTGAGAGTCTATAAAAAGACCGGTCATTTCTGTTCAGGGAGCCGTGTCAAAGCAGTAGCACAGACCGACTCTTGTACTTTGCCTGCCGGCGGAGAGAGTGGCTAAAGAAGCGTCCAGATGCTTGAGTCACTTGTTCGCAAATAATATGGCCTTGTGTGGCGCGAGGTGAATTTTTCCTGGGATGCACGAGGTTGCTATGGAGAGCGAGTTGAAAGGATTGCACTGATCATTCTGATGAATGATTTGCTATACAGGAAAAGACAAATAATAGACCCTGTTATGTTAGATTTCTATAAGACAGTAGGGAACAGTTGCGGTCTTTGACGACTGAGGATGCACTAAATTTGGCTTCAGTATTTGACAGCTTGGTGTTTAAGGAGAGGTTATGTTTGTTTATAGCTTGTAACGCAACTTTACATTTAATCCGCTACTTCATACCACTTTACATGATGTTTAATATCCTTTCATTTCATTTTATTTCATTCTTGCTGAAATTTGTGACCTATTAGCGTACTATTCCCAAACTCACATAAAGCTAAATCATCAATAGATGAGAGTATCACACGTCATTTTACTTTTTATTGTAGCCTATGTAAACGTTGTATTTTTGCAAAAAACGTGAAAGGATTTTATTGTGTCGTTATGTTACATCAGGGACTATTGCCCTGGTTTTCTCACCAGGCCTTGTTTCTGTAGTCACGTGCTTTTATCTTTGCGCTGAAATCCTCTTGTCTTGTGTATAATTAGAAGCTAACGCGCTTTAACTGCTCTGTCAAAGCTAACTACGCTGCTTAAAAAGGGCATAGATCAGACATACAGTATCTAAAACAAAACTAACTAAAATGTAAATACTTACAGAATCTATATAATATATATATGAATGACGTGGACATCAATTTGATTATGTAGTCACATTATTTACGTTTTTGTAACTCCTTTTATAAGTTTTAGATATTTTCAAAAGTCGCCTATACAATGAATTTCTAAAGTTAAAGGTGTTGACTCACTATATCAGACTTTTATAGCAATAAAATGCTATAAAATTAGAAGCTAAAAGAAAGCAAAACAGGGCACTCATTTGCTGAACAGGTTTTGATTTACTACGCTGTAAGTTTATATTTCCAGCAGATGTTTTGTTGTCCTTGCTCACTGAAGAATTTAACTTCTTTAACATTTACTTTAGGAAAATTAGTTAATACATCTAGTCGGTTTGTTTGATCAAAGTAACCGCTGTGTCTTTATAAATGCCCTTTTAACTGTGAATTTAGGTGTGTAATAGTACTGCAGTAACATAACAGAGTAATACTTATGCAACAAAAATGCATAAGAAAAGAAAATAGGGGAAAACAGGTAAAACGTTTAACCTTACGAAATAGTAATATTTACTAATTTACTCGGGCATTCTGACACTGAGTCTTTTAAACACTTCAGGTTTGTTCAGATTTGCTAAAAAACTATCGAACTATCGATTTACGTAGACCTAAAGAATTTAAATGAAAGATTTCCCGCACTCGAGTTTAACTGTCAAGTCCTCTTTTCCAATCATCCATTTAGACATTTGTGTTTTACCAATTCGGTTTGACAGACACGGGTAATGGGCGGCCGCGCTTCATGAGTAACCAGGCGTTTACACAGCCGTCCTGTTCTTTTCAGGTAGCACTCTCACTCTTTTTGCCTAATGAACTCAGGCGATTCTGCCAGAATCCCGAGGGGACGCGAGGGGAATGTTTCCCTTTCGGTAAAAGGTGTGAGCTATCTTTCTCCATCTCTCGACTTATCTTTGGGCTAATTAGGCGGGGCTCTGAAGACGCCAGCATGAATATTCATGCAAGGCACCATAGCGCAATTAACCATGGAAAGAGTTACTTCAGTCCCTGGCCAACGCGATGCGAAAAAAAGGGAAACTTTTCCCCTCGCCACGGATGGGGCTGTCGTGTTGAGCCAAACTATGTTTGAACATAATGTGTGAAAAACGGTAGAAACAAAACATGACATTTTACCCAGTTAATTCTCTGCACAATAAGTATTCTTTTTTTCTTAAATAGAAGACAACCGTATAATATATAAATGCTACTCACGTTCCATTTAATTGTCTGTGGACTGTGGACAGAGTTTATAGAGAAAAGTTTTTAAAGTAATCTAGATCTAGATTATATTAAAAAAATTTAGGACTGGGAATTATTAGAATTGCCTAAAAAAGTTCATAGTTCATTCTCTCACAGGATGTGCACAGTGAACCCTTATATTTCAATAGAGCAGGCTTACTGGATTACAATTAACTTTGTATTCCTTCACATGAACATTTTGCATTTTACAATGGACTTACAATTTTCACCCCTTCAAAAATCAAATATGTGCTCAGCATAGTGAATTGAAATATAGCATGAGGAGCAAAAATCAAAATGGACTCGTGCATCTCTCAGCATGCTCACAGCACACAGACACACACATGCACACGTGTGTGTATGTATGCACACACATGCACACATGCGCACACACACATACACACACTCAGACACACACACACACACACACTCACGCGCACACACACACACACGCGCACACACACACACACACACACACACACACTTTGTTTGGTGCCCTAACCTGTGTGGCTGCTGCTCTGTCCACTGAGGCCTCAATCCTCTACTTTGAATTCAAGGTGATCTTTATCCTGTCCCTCTCCTGGGTGTGTGCTTGCCACTGGCTTCCATAAAGACGTGTTTATGTATGTATGTATGTGCGGAGGGGAACATGGGGAGCTTTTGGAGGGGGTTGCTGTGATAAGCAGTGGAATTTGTGCTCCCTGAATATGGATGGCCGCCCAGCTCTTAGTAAGCAGCTGATATAGAGGTAAACAGCTTGTGGGCTGAAGGGGTTAGGCGCATGCACCTGAATACATTGGGGCTCTCTCCTCTGTCTATCACCACAATGGCTGATCAAGTCACTATTATTTCTTCCCATTCCCATAATGTAGTGTGCCTGAAAATGTTCAAGGTCCCACTTCCACAGAGACTGACTTGCTCTGATGCCTGTTGAGATACAGCATTCCGTTGAGCTCAAGAAAAGCCTGTCATGCCAAATCATTTCTCTCCAGTCAAACTCAATGCAAAGGTTGGCAGGTTCAGACACTGTGGCTGCATTGTGTTGCTTCAGTATGCATTTGTATCATTACTAATTAACCAGAAAGGTGACTGTTGTTTTTCAATCTTTAATGCGTCAGCTTTACTGTTTGAATGCTAATATCAGAGTTTGAATCAGCTCTGTTGTAATAACAGCCCATCTTTTTGTGCTGGCTAAACAGGATAGACCATGTTTTCCAGGACAAATCATACTGACCTTCTGCTGAAAAACATGTTTCTTTTGTCTAAACAAAGTCTCCTTCTGTAATTGGACTAATTTAAAAATGCTTTTAGTTCATAACTTAGGACGAGTTATTTAATTCTCAAAACATCCAGGTGAGAGATGCAAAAGAGGATTTAATTAAATGAAATGAACAGAATGTTGGCTTTAATTTGTCATTATGAGATCAGGATTTAAGGACGACACACACCACCAGTAATAGATTTGAAATCTTTCTTGTTTATTCTCAGTTGCATATATTCTAAACCGTCCAAAACTAAACAAAGTGCTATTTTATGGGTCGCTGTCAAAAAATGGCTTTTTCATATATGAAAAACACTATATTAAAGACAACAAATGTTTGATTTCTTTATATGACAGGAATTCATTAAGTACAGGAGTTGTTTCAGAGAAACAGGCACAAGCACAAACAGCTAGAGGCGTTTCTTTAATTATGAGAGCTTTTGCACTTTGGTGGGGTGGAATCATTTTGAAAAGCTGTAATGGAAATTCACAAACGCAGGTATTCGGGGCAGTGCCAATAAACCCTTTGTTGTGGAGTGTTAAGAGACATGCTCACATACATTCTCTACTCTTTCAGGATCACCTGTAGATTGACTATGTAAATGATGTACTATTTTACATGAGATGTAGGAAATGTAGTGGTTATTGTAACATGTAATTACCACCTTATTGTTATTGTAACATGTAATTACAATTACTATGTAATTATCCTTTAAAAATAACCAGAACTTATAGTACTGGACTTTTTTTAACAAAAGAAAGGAGGAAATAATTAGCTATTTGGATATTATGCAGTGATTTGCTAAATACTTAGTTGCTAATGTTTATAACCTCTGTGGTTTATCATTTACCTGTTAAACCTAAGTGATTGCTAAATTCTCTCCAGAGGGCAAGAGAGAGTCATAACACTACACTATACAGGAGAGATGTCCAGAGGCCTCTTCCAGAATTACTGAACTGTTCCCCTTTTTTTAGATAGTCATTCATGTTAATGTATATTTATGCTCAACTAATATTTGTCCAACTATCCTCTTTGGTCACTGGGTATGTTTCAGTGTTTACTGGCAATGTCTATTTTTCCTGTTTTTGTGTTAGCGTTATACGTTAGGCCCTAACCAAACTCAATTGACCAATCAGAGAGCTCTAATGGTGTAAGGTCATGAGGCTCCTAATGGTATGGAGTTCACTGCATTAAATCTGATAGAGGATAGAGAGGTCACAACAGGCTCAGCAAATCAGGTGTAATGAGCAGATGTCAGGAAATCACTGTGCCACCATAATAATGAACCTGCTGAAACACTGCTTGTCTGTCACACTAATTCCTTACATGAATCTGTGGAGTAAAAGTCCACACTGTTTCTGTCTGGTCAAGACCTGATTAGATGTGACCCGTTCTTTAGTGGAGACGGGGGCAGAGAGTGGGTGAAAGTCCGTGGTGAAGCAGGTTTTGCCAGAGAGAGGTCACGACCAGACGCTGACCGCCTGGGCCTGGGCGATGTCTGCAGTCAAGCACTTGCCGGCAGACTGAATCGAGTTAGACGGCTTTTAATTGTGGATTGACCGGTCTGAGAAGCTGCTTGTGCTTGGGTCACCCTGATGGAAGAGGTGGAGTCCCCAAAGCCCAGCTGTAATTTCAGCCCAGCAGGTCCTGAAAAAGGCAGCGAATGGCCAAGGCTGACCAATGACTCTGAGAATTTATAGAGAGATCTGGTATCTTTTTATGAATTCAAAAGAATTTAAAATACAACAGAATTTAAAAGCATCATATGAATGTTTTATTCCATAATTATCAGGTAATAGCTGACAGGAATTCAAAAAATATCCATAAAAACAAAGTTGAAAGAAGTAACATAAATTACTTTAATAGGAAAGTGTAGAAACGCAGCAGATAGACTGTCCCACACTGCTGAGGGAGTGGTAGAGATGGAGCCGAATCGACGTAGAGTTTAACCCCTTACTGACAGCCTCTCATTTTCCCTGTCAAGACAATTAATCGCCTCATTAGCTTAGCGATCACTGCATCAATACTCCCTCCAACATGGTGTTTTGGTAAATGCTTGGTGTATGACTGGCTCTTTTAACAAACCCTTACAAAACACTTTCCCCTGCTTCTCTCGTTATTCTTCTATTCTCCTCTCATCTACAAAGCTTTTTTATTTGTTCTTTTTTTTTCCACTCTGATATTTTCCCCTTTCCTTCTCGTGTCACAGAAGCCCTCATGGCTGATTTCCTTGGCGTGACCAACACTTTCTCTGGATGGGCAACTTAGAGCACTGCACTAACATTCTGTAATCCTGCAGGTTCCCCCTAGCCAGACGAGTGTAGTAACCTCCCTCTCCCACCTAATCCACTCGGACCTTTTTGATGCAATTTTTCCTCTCTCTCTTTCCCTTTCTGTGCAGGGCGGGAAGCCTGGCTCAGGAGAGGGATCTGTGATTACTGTGCTTAACGTCCAGACCTCATGAATTAGGGGGTTTCTTCTGGCTTGAACCTCCTCTCACCCCTCCTTCTCTCCTGTCATTTACACTCATTTTCTGGCAGTTAAAAAGCTTCACCACTGCAGGTCATTTGCCCACAGTCCAGCCTTGCCCCACTCTTGTGTCCCTTCTCCTGCCTGACGAGAAGAAGGTCCTTCTTTCCTGTTCTTGCGTTGTTGATTTGCTGTCAAAAAGTGCTTGATTTTAAACGTGGAAGCCCATTTTACTGGACGTCGTTTTTTTTTTTTTTAAATAAAGCTTCAGTTTGCAGCTTTTTTTCAGTTTTCAGTTATATGACTTAAACAGAGACTTTCCTCCCAACATCAATTCTCAGTTGCCCAAGTGCTGATTTGATTTGAATGTTTCTCACTTAGAATGCCAGCTCATTACTTCCTGATCTTACCTGTCCATGCTTATTGTCTGTGTGGTGGCGAGGGCAGTGTGTGAGTGTGTGTGTGTGTGTGTGTGTGTGTGTGGAGGCTGGGCTGGGGAGCTGTGGTGCTGTTGACAGTTTGGTAAATGATGCAGCTATTCCACTGCACCTGCTAGGCTTCCTGCTAATCACACAGTCCACCTGAACATAAGACTCACCATCTCTCTCTCTCTTCCTGTCTGTCTGTCTCTTGCTCACTGTTGTATACACACACACATACACACACACACTCACACACACTGACCTGTAGTCTTACCTGCAAACAGAAAACATAGAGACATAATGCAAAAGGACAGGACAGTGGCACACATATTCACCTATGCGTAACTTTAACTCCAGCATCTCTTTCTGCAGACTTGCGTGAGTAAGCAGACTATGCTGCAAAAGAAACTTCTACCTCCCTGCCTGGCTGTATCTGAATTAAGAACATTCCATGAGTTTGTTTCCCCCTATACTAAATGAGCCTTTTAATAAAAAAGAATTATATGAAGGATTATCAATCTTCTAATTCTTCCACATAATGCTATTTCAACAAATTTTGCTGCTTTCTGTGCTACAAATCAATTGAAAATGATTGTCACTCCTGGTTATTTGTGCCCTCTTCTTTTAGGGAGGTGCATGAACATTCACATACACTCTTCTCCCAGGGCTGATGTGTGTGAGGAAGTGAGAGCGAGACTGGGGCCCAGGTGCGCTGCCTAAAGGAACAACACACACACACACACACACACACCCAGGTAGGTCCCCCAGGGCCTCTTATCACCCAGACGATCAATTTCTAGCACACACATGTACAAACGTACAAACGCATGTGTGCATGTGTACACATGCGTTTGTACGTTTGTCCTAATTACACAGTTTTCCTCTTCTATCACTTGTGTTTGTTTACACTATTCTTTTCTGGACACAGATTCTTAATAGATTCAATTTTTTCTGAGATTTGTGTTAGATTTTGGAAATGTTAAAATGTTTCATGAGAAAGTTTTGAAATGTGAAAGGGAGAAAGGACAGAGTTACCAGGTGGCAATAGCTCCATATTGCAATGAAAAGTTAAAAACTCACGTAACAGTATAGTCTGGGCTTGGGAGGTTCAGTCGTTTGGCATGAAATGTATGATGACAATCTTTTGTGTTTATGGTTTGTATAGCCTTAAGCAAGACAATATCAAAAGTTTATGGGTTGTTTAAATCCCATTAATGGACTCAAGATCTACAACAGCATTAAAATACACTGCCCAGTGTTTTAATGATAATCATTTAAAATATTTAACACCCTAATACATATGAAAAGCACCTGCACAGCACCTATAAAAAACATGTTTATTATATTTTTCAAATGAATTGACACTCAACAGGAAAGGGAATGATTTTGGTGGTTGCAATTTGCTGTTTAACACAAAAATCATTTAATTAAAAAAAACAACATATTCAGTGCAAGCTAAGGAGCAGTTCATTTATTTGCTGTGTTTTAGTGGTATCTAAGTTCAGTATAATGCGAACGTATGTTTTCAATAATATGTCATTTATCATTAGTGGTACAGTTTAGTTCTAAGGATATCAACATAAAATTATTCATTTATTTGAGCAATAAAACCCCCTGCAGTGTCAACCATTTAAGATAAAATTATTTTCAGTGTTTGTGCAAGGACCATTTTAAACAATACTGAGTGAACAGCAAGACCTTCAGGTAATGAAGCATGAGGTGAAGCTTAGCTTTAGCTTTAGTTCTGTTACATACTTGTACCTGCAAGTATGATGACCCGTGTGTAGTGCTTCAACACTGTTGTTTTTTATATTGATTTTTGTTGATTTGCAAGAGAAGCTTTTTGAGGAGAGAGCATAGCACAAGCTGGTACAAAACAAGGCAGACGACTGTGTTCACATTTGCAAATACAGAGTAATATCATATATCAAAGCAAACAGTAGACTGAATAATTTAGAAGAAGCGGTAAATAAAAATGCAGAAAATAGTTTAAAATGTTTTTGTAAAATTACAAATCAGTTTGCTCACCGTAACACTCTAACCCTGTTACAGTGTGCTTCAGCCTGTTACAGTCAGCTCTTCGTATGAAGCACAATTTATTTCACCTAAGCCTTTTACCCAATCTACCTTCTGTCAGTTTTGTTCCAAATAATTGGAATGTCACAAAATCATCTCCCTAGTGTGTACAGGTAGCTGGCAAGCAGATGCTTGCTAACAATATTGTAATCCAAATAACCTTTTTTTCACAAACCAAAAGGAACTAGCTCATGCCCTGTTCTTTCTTATGTTTTATGTAGTTTTAAATGGTGATATCAAGAAAAGAATAAAAATATGTTATATCAGTCATCTGTCGAGTCTCTTTGTGTTGTGTGTGTGAGAGATTCTGCTTGGGGGTGTGTATATGTATTTGTGTTCATACTGTGTAAACACTCTACCCTAACCGTATGCTTAACATCCTGTACCTGCATTAAACAAAACGAAAACAAAACACAACATTTTTGTGGTAACATCTGCCAGTGTCACACATTTGTAAAATATTCCAGAGTTCAATGGCAACATATAGTCTGTATTAAAGACTGTAGCTTTTGAAGTAATCAAGGTAACAAAAGAAATGTCTAAACCGTCCAATAGGAGAAGAGATAAGGAGCATTAGCATTCTGAAGTCAACACTTTTAACTTATATTAGCCAAATTAAATATTCTTCAGTGTGAAATACCATTCAGACTATTAATTTTTTCCAAGCGAATACATTATAAGTATGCATTAGTGAATGTGCTCTTAAATAATGCCACATGCTCTTAAATAACAAGGTATACACACTATAGGTCACTTTCTCCACGCCCAGATTAAGCCAAAAATAGACAAACAAGATTTTCCACTGGTGATTCATCAATGGCAATGTTGTGTCAGACTAGGATTAATCCACATCCAAGGACCCACCCAAACAGCACTGCAAACTGAGTTCTGACATAGCAATGATATTATTGTTCTAATTATGCTATTACCCTTTGAAATGGTTTTATTTATGCCTTAAATTACACTTGCTGTCAATCAGCTTAATCATTTCAGGTGTTTAGTGTGTCGTTTTGTTTTATGATATGATATTATATCATTATGATATCTACAGGTTTGGTAAGTTTCTTGATAAGTTCTGGAGAAGAGTGTCTGCTAAATGCTAAATGTTTCTAGATAAGAGTACCTGCCAAATTATTACTGAAAAAATATAAATGTGTAAAAAATTTATTTACCAGCTATAATATCAGAAAATCTCTGGTTTGACCTTTTCTGTGTTGCGAAGTTTTAACTGTAAATATATGCACACCTTTATATACCTGCAAACTAAAATCTGCACACTGTGAACCTATGACCTTGACCAAGACTACCACAGTGTAGGATGTACTGTGGCCCGCTGGCATTGACCTCCTCTGCTACATAGTTTGTTCAGTATTTTCTGACTTGTATGCTTGGTCTGTGAATAAATTAAATTTCAACACCTTTGATTCAATAATGCCCAATGTAAAACACATGCATATACTCACTCTCTCTCTCTCACACACACACACACACGCATTCACACACACACACACAAACACAAACACACACACACAAACACACTTGCAATGCGCTTTATTTACTTTGTTAGCCAGTCTGGCACAGTGGCAGTGTTGGCACATGCTTGTGCCAGCAGCACAAATGCCTTGAATTCCTGACTAGCTGCCATGCTCTAAGCTAATTATACTGCCCAAGTCATTCCAGTGCCCAGGGAACTTCTGCAGCATTCTGCCAAGAGCCTGGATGTGTGGTCTGTAGATGTAAATGCTACATACTCAGCACAGTCACTGATGCTGGAAGTTACCATATAGCATATACTGCCATCCTGTGTACAGTGCAGGTGAATATATAATGTAGCATCTCAATTAAATACATAAACAAATTCTTTCTCTTCCTCTGGCTTGGAAAGGAGTCCTTGGATGGACCCACTGGCTCATGCTTGCACTGACACACACTCACACACACACACACACACACACACACACACACACACACACACACACACACACACACACACACACAC
>JAOXYF010000008.1:10740469-10752842 GCA_028565775.1 Sternarchorhynchus goeldii
CACACACACACACACACACACACACACACACACACACACACACACACACACACACACACACACACACACATTGCCTTACCAAAATGGAGAAGAGTGGAAACTGCTCCCTCTCTGATGAAAGGGTCCCTGTGATCGCTAGGACAACAAAGGGTCCAGCCGTCTGCGTTTGGAAGAGCCTCCCCTTTCTTGTCTCCTTCCCACTCCTCCATCTCCTCTTCTCTCCTCTCTGATCTCTCTCTCTCTCCCTCTCTCTCTCTCTCTCTCTCCTTCTCTCTCTGTTTTGCCCGTCTCTATCTCTCGGTCCAATGCCACTCTCTGGTGGAGTCTGCTCTGCTCTTCGTTAGGCTGCTGATACAATCAGGGGAGTGGAATTAAAAACCAGCAAGCGTCCTTGTCGAAGGCACCCAGGACGGAGCACTTTGATGTCTCCCCACAAATTTGAAATTCATATGTTGTCACACTTCATTTTATTCTCGTGCTTTTTTTCCTTTCACTCTTGGACTGTGATTGCAGTCGTGTACTATTAAGTCTACAACATGGAGCAAAGACAGTTTGCAAAATGTCTTCACCTATGTTTTAAATACTTGTTTTATGTTTTTACACCATTAGGTGGGAGGAAACAATGAATCATTTAATTTGCTTTTGATTGGTGGTTGGTCCCAGGGGTTGGCGGGGCTTGAGGGGGACAGAAGAGGATATGATACGATGGATTGCAGACCAACGGAAACAGAATGAGAGAGAGAGAGAGAGAGAGAGAGAGAGAGAGAGAGAGAGAGAGAGGTGTTCCTTTGATTGCAATTTAGAACCATGTACATAAGTCAAAATGATCAAACCAGCCTGAGACACTGGCTTGCGTGTGCCGTGTCTCTGTAGCTTTTTGATGAGAAGCCTTGTGAAAACAAATAAATGCACACCACATTCAAGTCTTCCTGGTTCAATCGCCAGCCAGAAGATGAGACAGCATCAAGAAGCAAACATTTTAACTCAAGGGAGAAAACTCTTTTTAAAACCTCTTTAAAAGCTGATCCATGCACTGGATGAACTCAGGTGTGTTCTTCAAATGCATGCATAACATAATTAGCTGGGTCAGAGAAGTTATGACTAGACATCCATATTTCATGACTGTTCCTTAAAAAAACAACAGAGATGCATCCCCTAGCCTCAGTGACCTCCTCCAAACAGCTACGGATTGGCCTGGATTGGGGCTGGGCGTGTACTTAGGGGAGGGTCCAATCCCCCCAGCGGTCCAGTGAACCTGAGCTCAGCCATCAATCTCACAACATGAGCCACTCTCCTCCTGAACCTCGCTCCCTCAGGTGATGGCAACGTATCTCTCCACATACACACCCTGCCCTCCCTCCCTGCTCTCTGCTGGGCAGGCCTCCCCCTAACCCATCGCTAGCTTCACACACCTCCCCTGCCCTCTGTTTCTGATGAATGGGTTTTAATAAAAGCTGACAGAGTGATGAAATTAAAAGTGCGTCCCATGGCCTGCGATTGCTCCAGCCTCTCAATTATTGTACATATTTCAATATTGTCTCCCTCAAATTACAGACAAGTGTCCTACATCACTGTTGTGCTGGTATTATTGGAGTCATCGTTGCTTGGCTCTGTTGATAATGTTAAAGCCATTGTTCAAGGATGCATGACACTCTGGTCCTGTTCCCTGGACCTGTGAAATGTAGCTGCTTCAGTGCTATTAGCTGATATTACATAGAGTTCCCTTGCTGCCTCATTAAAGACAGGCTTGGTGGAGCCGGGCTGGGCCACAGTGAAATGGGGAAGAGTCGACTTCTGAGAAAAATGACTATGCGTTCTTCTGAGGGAAAAGCCCCAGAAGGGCTAACCGACGCTGGCCAAAGCTGCCCCTTCTCCGTATTCAGAAAAAAGAGCTTTGTTTTGGTGGATTATGAGGGACTTAATCCCCTTTAAATGTATAATCTGCTGGATGCTGGACTCTAAGGGAGGGGGGGTCACACCAGGCCTTCTGCTCCTGGAGCAACAGTGGCCTGTATTTTCGAACAAAGAACCTATAACACTATTGGACATACGTGACACTGTGAAGAGAGGAGGGGTGCTAAGGATGTGACAACTGTTCAAGTCTGTCCCAATCCTCCCAAATCTGTCCCCACTAACTGCTTACTGTACCGGGGTATCAGTGAAGTTATATGCAGTGATTTGTGTACAGGAACAGATTCACGTGACCTAAGGGTCATGAAACAAATATGAACAAATTTTAGAAGGCCTTAACCGGAGGCCCAGATTAAACCTTATAGCGTAAGCTAGTTTTCCAAGGCTGGCTAGTGAGTGAGAATGAATGAGCACGGGCAGGATGTTGAGAACGAGAGTGTGTATAGGATACACACTAGACCAGGAAAGTGGGAAAAAACAGTATTCATCGCTGAAATAACTTTGGATGGGTTCCACAGTGACAGAGTGACAGGGGCCTGGGCAGGGGCCAGAGGAGGGCTATGAGCTTGTTACCACCCCATTCCTATCATGTGATGGTATTTATAAGAATCAGCTGGGCCAGCAGTGTGTGAGTTCTCTTCTTCTGTGGCATAAGGAAGTTAGCTGGGCCACTGTCTAAAGACCACCATGTGTTTGGCACCAAGTACACAGATACTATTCTGTTAACTAAGCTATGAACACGCTAAGTGAAATTTATCATTAAACATGCTGTTTAAATGCAAAAATATAGTGGCCTGTGTAATTCACACAAAGTCTGTTGAAAGGTTTATAGGCCTACAACGATAGCAAAAAGGGAATTACCAAAAAGGGAAAATTTCCCTCACAGTTACCACAGTTACCACCCTCAGTAATATAATAGCTCAAATATGAGACTACATTGGAGTGAATAATTTCTTGCTGATTCGTGGCTTGTGATTGGTGGCTCAGGAGTCCTGTGAGTAAGTCAAATAAAGAGGGCAGGCCAAAGCCAACGACTGCTTACCAAATCCCACAATGTTATAAAATGCAGCACACTCCTAAAATGATGTTTTCATTGGAAGTTAATTCAGAGTGGTGGTCAATTGCAAGCAAACTCTATAACTAGAGTTGACCTTTCCATGGGGCCACTGGGTTCAGAGGGTTCAGACCAGAGAAGGCCTCAGAGAGGTAAAAGGCAGTGGTGCATCATATAGATATAGACTAACCAGCTACCATATAATGCATAGACTAATATTATTGAGACAGAGCACGTCTTAATGAAGAAGTGTCTGAAATAATAATATTCATGGAAATGATTCTTTGTTTTAATATTCTGTGCTCACAGCTTGGCCAGCATCCAGACATGCTGTGGAGCAAAAAAAAAAACAGCTGATTGTTGGCTCCCATCAGTGTGGCTCAGCCAGGTGTGGAGGGGGTTGAGGGGTGGAGGAGTAGAGGTGTGGAGGGGTACAAGGGTGGAGGGGTATGGGCCAAAGCAGGAATGAATGTTTTCCTCATTCCCTGGATTTTTTTTGGTCCAGAGTTTCATGATTTCACATAATTAAAGGAAAAAGGCCACTTCCAGGCCTTCTGGGTCAGGGACACGGTGAGTGTCTACTGCACACCACAGCCCAACACCCCAACACACCTCAGATCTTCATTCCTTTCTGCTAAATGATTTAATTATTTCAAAGATCAATCATTGAACTGCTTAAGGAAGTACATTCCTAATGTTAAAGAACATTATATTAGTGCATATTTGATACATTTTTCTGATACTATACTAAAACATTTTCAGATCATTTTTTTTATATATTTATATTTATATTTTATATTTATATTTATATGTAATCATGTAGCACTCAAACAAGGGAAGTGTCAGCATGACTGATTGGTTTTAAGTTGCAAGCAGTGTGACAGCATGGATCTCCTCTGGCATTTTTTCCTGCAATCATGGCCTTTGAAGTTCCTGCTCCTCAGCAGGGTTTTACAATAGGTTTTATTTTCATTTGGCTGGCATGATTCTGAAGATCCATGTGGAAAAGAGAGAGAGAGAGAGAGAGAGAGAGAGAGAGAGAGAGAGAGAGAGAGAGAGAGAAAATGAACCTATAGGGTTAAGAAACGGTCAACATCACCCTTCAAAAATACTAAAGGCCCAAATGCATTTTGGCTCCATTTCATCTCTCATTTTGTAGAACCAAGTTTGTTTTGCCCTTCTTGGTCACAGGCCAGGAGATGCACGCACAGGGAATTTCAGCCTTCTGTAAGGAAGCGCCGTCAGTCACAATCAGGCGTGTGATCAAAGTGATTGGCTGTGAGCTGTGTGTCATTCCCAGTGGAGCAGCAGTGATCAGGTGGGCCTGTCCATGAGGGCCCATCTCACGCTAATCCAGGAGGAGCTCAGCTGCCTCCAGCACCTCGGGGGTTCAAACAAACTGAAGAGGAGAGAGGCCCTGACCCAGGAGCCCACAGAGGATGTTCTCCAAATCCAGAGCATGAGTTTTGGGGAGGGTTAATTATTAACCAAGCGCCTTTGTTTATTAGTCTCCTTCACTTCCGTAGCCTTGCATCCTGAGAGTCTCGGGGGTGTAGGGCCCAGAGATGTGGGCTGAGAGGGAGACATGTTATTCTTCAATAAAGAGTAAGTTTTCCTGGCCCCAAGCATAGACAACAGAGAGAGACTAACTCTGGCCTCTGCCCATAATACCAGCGGAAGCCCCGCCTTGATCAGCAGAATTCTACAGGCACTGGCAGACCAAAAGCACAAAAGCACAGCATGGTGAACGGTCCTCTGGCTGTTGAACAGAAGTTCTGGTAACTTAGATCTTTCAAGATATGTTCCATGCCTATTCAAGGAGTATTTAAGGAATTGTACACCTCTTCAGGCTGTTGACTGCCTCTGCCACACCTGTTGATAATAATAAATGGTAAATAATAAAGTGTTCTTATTGGAGACAAAGTCTGGGATGGTATTTCTATTTTATTTTATGTTCACGCTTGTGTTACAATCCTGTCTATAATGAATCGTATAAGGACGTATGCCATGCTAATAAAATCAGTTGAGCCGGGTGAGGATTGTGTCCATAGGTCAAACTGCTGACATCTGTCCCAAAGCAGACAAACACCTTTAAATGCCATCTCAGTGTGGGCTGAGGAGGACACACACCAGTCACACTACAGTGAAATGAACTGCCGGGCCTTCGTCTTACCCAGGAGCCCCGCAGGGATGAGCAAATAGAGAGAGGGACGGAACATGAAGAGATCGCAGAAGAAAGAGGTGGGAAAAAAGGGCTGCATGAGAGAGAGAGAGAGAGAGAGAGAGAGAGAGAGAGAGAGCTGGAGAACAGGAGTGGTTTGATATGATTTCAATGGAATGTTTGTTGACACTGATTCGTGGCCCGGGGCCTTGGGATAAATGATTGAACAGCGCGGCTGTCAAAGCTGGAGGATTTCTGTAGGCTTGCGTTTCACCGCGCGCTTTTCGCTAGAGGGAAGGTAGCAGTCAACTAATTGACACAGAATTAACCATGAAACACACTAAGCACTCCCCCTCCTCTACAACTACAGCACCCTGAAAAGCAAGTGGGCTCTATGACAGAGACTGAAGTAACCCTTTAACCACACACACACACACACACACACACACACACACACACACACACACACACACACACACACACACACACACACACACACCGCTCATGAGACTGGGGCTGTAAAAATAAGCTTACCTGGAACCATAAACAGGGGTATGCAAATGTTTAATCACTTTGTAGTTCAGAGTTCCAGAGCTGCACTGAACCACATGGAACCTCCCTTCATAAGGACTTGCATCTTGTATGTGGATCTTTTAATGGTGGTCTCTTACCAAAAGAGTTTTTAAAAGACATCATCAAAATCCCAAAGACTTTGATAGCAAAGCAGAGCTTTAACATCTTTATGTTTCAGTAGGAGAATTTTATGTTATCTAGTAATGAACATTACTACAATAATAGTCCTTGTTTGGTTGGAATCCATTTGGTCTGTTTAAATGATATATTGAATTCAATGTGTAATTAATTTTATAATTAAAAAAAAAAAAACACACACAGATGTAGCTTAAACTTAACCAAGCGAGCTGACTACAGTGCCATTAACCTGCTAGTATAAACAGCTGTATAAGCAGTACATGCCTACATGACAGTTAAAGTTCAGTGCTGTGAATCCTCAACAATAAATAAACTGTTCCTACCGTGGCTCCTCTGCCCCAAACAAGATGCTGTCAGTTAATTAAAAGTTGGACCAGGGACAACCAAAATAAACCACTAAGCTTCTATGTTTGTGTGTACACAAGCCTATGTGCTTTGTAGGAAGAGGATAGCCAAGAGGAAAAGAACTCCCTACCTTGAACATCTCAACTTCTGGATGTCCTTGTGAAGGAGCAGGGTAGGAATGGTGGTGGGGCAGGGCGGGGCTTTGAGTCAGGGGTCGGTCATTTATTGCTGACTACTAACCAATCAAAGGGCAGCAGACTGTCAAGGACTCCAGAGGGTGAGAGGGGGCGGAGTGCTTTGGCGGAGGACCTCTTGGGTCAATTATTTCCAGCACAGAGACAGTGGTGACGAAGCTCCAAATCTCATTTGCACGCTGGCGACTCCAAAAACACACACCTGAGTGACACGCCGTCACCACCCAGCAAAGGCAATTAACGTCTCCCATCAATGACGCGCACGGTTGCCGTGACAGCAGCCGTGCTCTGAGGCCTGCTGGGGTCCGAGAAGGAACCTCCCACCAGGTGAAGGGGTAGAGGCTACTTTCCCAGGGAGCATAATTTCCGGTACGTGGTAACAGCTGAAACACAGGAGCTCCACACCTGTAGGAGCCAGAACAGGGGGCTTCCTCGGCCCGGGCCGCTCCCGTCTCGTCGGTGACGTGGCAGGCAGGCAGGCCTCGCTCCACCGACTCTTACTCCCTCAGAACACCTCTGATAACACCTCCGAGAACACCTCTCAGTTCAGCTGGCACAGTTTAAAAAAGGCTTCATCGAAAAGTCAAATTTGCATGACTTTCTACTTCCGAGCACTGGAGGTTCAGTTGAGAAAGGCTGTGACATCATATTTTCCTTTAGAACTACACTGGTGTCTTGATACAAATGCCCACTCCTGCAGACTCCTGCATGCTCCACGCTGAAAGCACTCTACAGCTGCCTCAGATCTTCTCAGTTCTAAAAGTAATCTCATCAAAAGACACTGGTTATTTTTATTTGTCATTTGCTTAAATGGTGGAAATTACCCTTAATTTCATCGCTGGTGCATATCTCCCAAATGGATTCCAGTAGAATGGAATATGGGTGAGGGAATACATGATTTATATGCAAGTGAGTCATTTTCTTGTAGTGAAAATAACTGCATAGGCATGGCATCTGCAAATTGCAAAGACATTTACCTTAGAATGTAGTGAATGTTGAATGCACCCAATTCTGTGGTAAAATCATACCAGATTTAGCACTCACTGTAAATCTCTGTAAAAGGTGATTAGTGTGCAGTGGCAGTAAGTCAATCAAGGCTTCAGAAAGTTATAAACAAATGAATGTGATCCATGAATGGAAGCTTTGGAATAGGAGATATGTTAATTACGATTTTTGTGATAGCCAATAGGAAATATGTTTAATTATGATTTTTGTGATGGCCAATAGGAGATATGTTAATTACGATTTTTGTGATGGCCAACAATAATGAACATTCATTGCATCCTAGTACTTTTTAAAAGACCAACATCACATTTTAAATGTGCACATTATACAGAAAGAATGGCTTAGTTGAGCCTTGAGTCTGTGAATTGACCGGTCATCAGCTTCATGGTTTACAGATCTCCTAATCATGACCCACTGCACCAGAGCTTTGTATGCCAGCTTTAAGAGTGTGCAGAAAATGTGAATGTGCTGTGGCCCTCAGACCACATGTGGCCCAGAGAGAGAGAGAGAGAGAGAGAGAGAGAGAGAGAGAGAGGGTGGAGCTAGTCAGTGCATTCTTCCAGTCACTGCATCCTAAGGTTGGCAGAGCATATGATGCACAACAGCTTCAGTGTGTCTATACATACTGCAAACACACACACACACACACACACACACACACACACACACACTCCACAAAACCAACAAAAGTTAATATGGGAGACGTATGATAGAGAAAGTTAGTCCACCTGGATTTAGAGTGATACAACATGTATCAAAGAATCCATCATCTAGCTAGAAACACATAGGATCAACTACAGGCATCTCTGTCTCCTGTTCCTCACAACCCACCTCTTTCTCTCTCTCCTTTTCCTTCACGCACACATGTGGGGCCAGTGCAGCCTTTCTGACAGATGAGAATTAAACAAATGTATCTACTGGAGCTGGAGAATATTACACCCCTGGGACTTCATTTACCTCCCGCATATTGGTGGGAGTTCGCCTGTGTTTTACTGCCCCACATAATCCCCAACAGCTGTACACACTGTAGCCCAGCTTCTGCTCCAGCTCTGCCCCTCTCTTATTATTCCGATCGTTACAGGCTGCAGGAGGAATTCCAGTGGTGCTCACACATCTCTCCCAGCATCTGCATTCACCGCCATCTTTTATGAAAGGGTAACTATTTTTTAAACTTCACCTGCCAGTAGGCAATGCCAGTTAATCCATGCTAGAAACGTCACGGTTCAAACTGCGTTGTGTTGTTTTATTTGAAGCTTGTTTTGTGTTAACAGGTCATTAAACATGGAAGGAAATAATGCCTTCATAGAGTGTGGGGTAATATTATTATTATTATTAAATAATCATGTTTGTCTCCTAAAATGAGAGTGACAGGCACCACAGTATCAGTAATTAGATGAATTATTGAAGGTAGAGGGATGAGCAAGTGGTCAAGAGAAAATATGGAAATGCCAGAGCCAATTACCTTCTCTTTTTTTCCCTGAGTGGCCCCATTACGAGTGTCACTTAGACCTCCAAATGCTGCCACTAATAAACCTGAAACTAGTGCTTAACTGGCTTAATTAATAGTAAGATGATTAATATTTGAATTGCTGGGCTTTAACCACCAGCCACATGGCAGAGCTGTTGATGGAAGCAGAGCAGTGAGATCGCTCCACAATGAGCTACCAAGCATGCAGTGACACATTCCAGCCGAGTGGGACTCACACTTCTACGAGGAAAGCCTTTAGGGTTCTTTGAGAGTAAATGTTTTCAACAGCTGGAAATCTTTCATTTTCGATGCTCTAGACACAAACACACACACACACACAAACACAAAAGTCATGACATTTCTTAAATATCTCATGATACAAGATGATTTGCTCTGCTCATTTGAATCTTCTGTAAGCTAATGTGATACTATGCCTGTTTTCCTAAAAAACATTTAGACAGATATTCTCACTGTTTAATTTATGTCATGAGATTTCCTATATAATGTTTTATTTTTTAAAACTTTTTATTGTTCCTTTTGCTAAGAGTCAGTTTTTTCCCCCTTTACTTCTTTAACTGGCATTAATCATAAACAGTGCTACAGATGGCATCTTCCACATGCCTGTGTGAGGGCTAGAACTGAACGTTCTCACTGCTCCTTCTGCTCAGCGCTCAGTGCCCTTTGCGTAGGACAAGTGACACAGGATGGCATTCCTGAGCTGTGCCTAACTGGATGCTGTAATGCCTCTGAGTGAGCTTCCTGCCAGCCCCTCAGGCAGGACTCGTTGCCTGGTCCTCCAGGGCACTTCGATCAGCAAGTGACTCCCTCTCCAGTTCGTCTCACATCTTCAGGGCCGGCTCTCTCCGAGCAGAACCAAGCTGCATCTCCAGCGCGGCGCTGAATAGCACCTCCTCGGAGAAGGAGCGAAAGCAAGCATGGGGGGTGGGAGATGTGGCTTGAGGAGACTGCAAGAGCGGAGCTGTGGCCCTGAAGCGTGAGTGGGCGCGTGCAGATGAGCTCCCGGGGATTACGCAGGCCCAGGGGTCCAGCGCACGCTGACACAGACAAACTCACGCTGCCGAACACCTAGACACAACCGCCTCGCTCTCTGCTGCAAGACACAACACATGACTAATTTGTTAATTTTCTTATGTGCATTTTTAAAATGACAATGTAAGTCTCTTCCCCTGGCACTATGTTATACTCTATTAGATAAGTGGCAAGTTTCCATGAATCATTCCAAACCACTGTAGGCACCGTGGAACGTTCAGTGGAATAAATCACAGGAATGTCAATGCCAGAGAGAGAGGGAGAGCAGAGAAAAGCACACTGGCCTAGATTGCACAAAGTGGGAAGCACAGGTGGGGGGTAAAAGCGTCCGTGGAAAGAGCAAGGTTAACTGGAGTAAAATAGGGAAGAAAGCAGAGCACAAATTGAGAAATTAGCGACGCACAGAGAAGAGTCTCGGAGGACCAGGCAGTGAGGCGAGACCTATTACAGCACATGGCACCAGGCAGCTGGGCTGGTAATTATCATCTATATGTTTAGCGGGATGTGTTATTCAGGGCAACGTGTGCAGCTCCAGCCGTTGTTGTTTAGGCAGCCTATTTACAGCAAGCAGAGAACAAGCGGAGGGAAGGAACCCCAGATATGCGGCAGTGACACTCACAGACACCTTTAGACTGACCTCCAGTTAGAGATCAATTATCAGTGTCAGATCAGCATTAGAGGCAGTGGCTCCAGAAGCACGTGGAGCAGAAGTCAGGGCTCTCCACCACAGCCTGGCTCCTAACGGCGGCCAGCTGTGGTGCGGATGCTCTACTGAATCCAGAGGTGCTCCAGCCGGCTGCTTGCTGCAAAACACCTGCTTACTACCATCTGCTCCCACACTCTCGCCCCTGTGCTCATGCAGGTGCACACACGCACACACACGTACACACGGATACACACACAAGTACACAATTATATGCACACAGACAAACATGCACACACACATGTACACACGAATACACATGCGTACGTATACATGGATACACTCATAACAAACACATACCCAAACAAACACACACACACACAAACACTTTGCTGGTGGGCTCCCTACATTCTAGTACACTGTTATGGTGGATATTCAAAAACACATGTAAGAGTTTTTTTTAACTTTGCAGTGCTAGACCACAACAAAGAGTCATTTCAGCAAAGATGATACACCAGTAAGTTTAGTAAGAAGAATATATTATTTATAAATTCATGCACTGCACTTCAATGTCATGTTACTGTAATATCGAATCTTGTTACTGTTATGTAGAGAGTTAAATGATTCAGGAGTGTTATTACTTTATGTAGATGATGGGGTAATGGGGTAAAGGTCAACTATAGAAATATGAGACTAAAACTGAGTCATGCCCACATCACTGATGACATCAGCACAAGGAAGTAAAAGAAGAGACAGAAGATGAAGAGAAAGAAGATAAAAACACACCCATGTATATAGAAAACACACCCATGTATATAGCAGGGTGTTAAAAACACAGTATATAGAAAACACACTTTTTCTATATATTTATTGGGGGATAAAAACATACTCATGTATATAGTTGGAGGATAAAAATATACTCATGTATATAGTTGAGGGAAAAACATACTCATGTATATAGTTGAGGGAAAAACATACTCATGTATATAGTTGAGGGATAAAAACATACTCATGTATATAGTTGGAGGATAAAAACATACTCATGTATATAGTTGAGGGATAAAAACATACTCATGTATATAGTTGGAGGATAAAAACATACTCATGTATATAGTTGGGGGATAAAAACATACTGATGTATATAGTTGGAGGATAAAAACATACTCATGTATATAGTTGAGGGATAAAAACATACTCATGTATATAGTTGGGGGATAAAAACATACTCATGTATATAGTTGGACGATAAAAACATACTCATGTATATAGTTGAGGGATAGTTGGGGGGACCTCAAATGTGGCACAAGGCATTCACTATTGCCCCATTATTTTCTACCCCCTCCACTCTCCCCTCTGAAGACAGGCAGGAATTTTTTTTCTACATAAAAGTAAACAACGTTGCCTGCAGGCACAATTTTCTAGGCAACACAATAAAATGTGCAGTGAATTTATGATGGTCATCCATTAGCTCTTACCAAGGAAACATCACCCATATCTGTCGTCCATCATTATAATAGAGGGTTAATGCACCAGATTTACATAAAAAAGTCATATTGTCTGCATGAATTATTTACACCCTCAGCTGTTTTTTCTTTCATTCTCTTCCTCTCTCCCTTTCAGTAGCTTGTGGTTTTCAAGCTGGATTCTTACAGAATCCAGAGACTAAATTCATTCCTTAGGTGGCCCTGGGCTCTGTTAACAGTCAGCCTCTCTCTCTCTCTCTCTCTCTCTCTCCTACACACACACACACACACACACACAAAGAGAAATAAAGTTGAGACATTGCTGACCATAATTAGTATCAATTAATACTATATATTTGGCATATATA
>JAOXYF010000008.1:10752942-10763059 GCA_028565775.1 Sternarchorhynchus goeldii
AGAGAGAGAGAGAGAGAGAGAGAGAGAGAGAGAGAGAGAGAGAGTCACGTGAATATATATCCAGGCTCTTGAAACAAATAATAGCTAATCATAATTATAGGGAAATACTCATAGTATCTCAGTTGGCTAACAATTAAGAAGTTAATTTAATGGTATACATATAAACATTTTATGAAGCAACATGAAAAAATAACCTTTTTTTCTAGGCTTCTTGGAATAAATTAAACGATTGCAAAACATCACAAGAAGACAAAGAGAAAAAAAAAAGTTTCTCTGAATGAAAGCCATTACCCTACATAACCGTTTTCTTATGTGCTTATGTAAAAATGTGAATTGTAATGTGGCCACAGAAGGCCTGGGGATGATCTCAATCATCGAGCAATTATTTTGAGCTCGATTACTATCATCATATTATTTCAACTAATCTGACGGTGTCAGAGGCATGATGTGAGCGTTTAGCTAATCTCCACTCATCTCTCCCGTTGCTCAGCTGAGAGAGCCGTTACCGTGTGACACTCCCCTCCTGCCCCTGTGCCACGCGTCAGCCCAGCCTCGCCTTCCCTTCCCTCTGTAACATTGGCTCGGAGATGAATGCCTCTATTCTTCTAATTTCACCTGACAGCGCTACAGGCATTCTGGCACATGGCGCTAATTTCTGACATGCCTCGACAGAAAGGGACTCTATCCCAGCGCCCCATCTGACAGACACACTTTTGGAGGCCCGCGTGAGAGGCAGGTCCGAAGAAATGTGCTGATGATTTGTGCATGCCTTTTTCTATTGAGTTAGGGGGTACTCAATTTTTAACTTTCTGCCTTTTCACAGTTTTCACTCGTTATCCTGAAAATAATATTTATTATTTCCTGTACTGTCTCCAGTAACTTCTCTTTTCCTGACCTGATAACTGTGCCGCACAGCTGGGTAAGGAGGAGGTAGTTTTCTCCCCATTTCTGCACACTGTAAAGCACCTCATTCCTGTAGCTTAAGGATGTGGGAGCTGAGGGCTATAAGGGCAGCAGATGTCCCAGTCACAACCTTCTGTTTAACCCCACTGACCTCTACAAGAACCCAAACTGCCCACTGATGAGTAACACTGCTCCAAGCAACCTTGCTCCCTCAGCTTAACCAGACACACACACACACACACACAAAACACACAGCTGCACACACACACACACGCACACATGCACACACACATACACACACACACAAAACACACAGCTACACACACACACATGCACACACACAAAACACACAGCTACACACACACACATGCACACACACACTCACATAAATACACACACACACACACACACACACACACACACACACACACACACACACACACACACACACACACACACACACACATATACACACCACTGTGCACACAGTTTGCTGTTTTCTTAAGTGTAAGAAAGTCTATTGGAGATTTTTTATATTGTATTCACAGCAACAATCAAAACACAAACCCAAAGAAAGACCAAGTACTATAACATTATTACCTGAACAGTATCAGTCTAACTGCTTTAATGAGCAAATTACTTTAATGTTCCAATTACACAATCATGGTGTAATGGTGCTGCATTATTCTGTATATATTGCCAAATGGTATCTACAATTCAATGCATCATACATTTCCATACTGGGATTGAGACTGGGATTGAGGATCAACTCTGCTCCATCCTAATAGTGAACAATTTCGAGTTGATGCTTCGAGGACCTGATTTGCATTCTAGGGACCAGGCAAAAATGTTACTGTAGAACATTAATCTGCCTCTACTGAAAGAGCTTGTAATTTGTGACAGGTGGGTCAAGGCTTTTCTTTAATCTATCACATTTTCTAAAATCTGCTGACTGTGTGAATTTTAATAGGCTAAAAAACAGCCTGTTTAGTGGAAAACTTAGAGCTAGACACTCGAGTTAGGAAACACGTGGTTTAGGACTTCAGTCATGGCATGTCAGCGAGACTGAGGAATGCACGTGAACGCTACGCACATGAACCAATGCTGCGTATTGCAGCTATCTGTGCGGCAGCTATCAAACGCCCAGCCGCTTGCCCGAGGGCTTCCGAGACAGCGGAGAGCCACCCGTCTCCAGCTGAAGGCGAATGTGGGGGGGTGGGGGTGGGGGGGTATTCGAGGGCAGCCCACGCAGAGCTCCTCGGCCTCTGGCTGCACAGCGCTACCCAAGCGTCCTCAGGCACTGGGCGTCTAGACAGCTTCCTCTGCTCTGTCAAATGAGGCCCTTCATGCGTTTCACGCAGTCGCCACGAGAACGCTCTGACTATGGTAAACCAGGCCAAAGTAACTGAGTGGCAGTTTGAGATTGTGAGATTTAATTGAGTTCAATTTTTATAAGCTGTAGATCAAAATCTTTTTTTTATTTTCTAAGAATGGGGACGTCTCTGCTTGATTTGAATGCTCTAAGCATCACCTATAAGTGTAATCTCACAAGTTCAGAGATTATAGCGAGGACTCAGGTTCTCTCTGGAATCGTGACATAACCACTATCTTGATGCAGGAATGACTGTCTGTTTACGTAACTAAATTATGTGTCATGAAGTGACATTCATAGACATTCATAGACATTCATGAACATTCCTAGACATTCATGAATATTTTTAGGCTGGCTGTCTGGTCGAACACGTATGAAGCAACCTATTTTAAAAGTTAAACCCTTGGCTGTGGGTTATCATCATAGCTAAGCGATTCCTGATTCTGGTCTGTTTTTGTTTGTTTACTTGTTTCTGTTTGTTTACAAACAGTGGCTGCTCACTCTAAATACTTGGATGTTGACGGACGAACAACTCTCTGCGCAGCAGCCTCTGTGGACAGTGTCGGAGAATCACACCCCTGGGTGGAGCTTTTAGACAACACTTGACTCAGTGGCATATGGACAGTTAGGTGTGTTCAACCCTCCACCAATCAATAATAACAAATGGCGTCTTTCCTCTGACTAGCGTGTCTGTGTAATAATATCAGTATCACACATGGAACAATGTGTCATACTTTCTCTCTCTCTCTTTCTTAACACACACACACACACACACACATACGCATACACACACATGCACACACACACAGGGACTTGACAATAAATTAATCAGGAGATAAAGTGGAAAAAGGTATTGATTTTTTGTTGTGTGCAAGCAGGCATAAGAGGAAAGCACAAATGGGAGCAGTGGGGTGGAAACAGCTAGAGAGGTGTGTGTGTATGTGTATGGGTGTGTGTGTGTGTGTGTGTGTGTGTATTTGTGTGCAGACCCACAACCAAGATGCTCAGACTGAAGGATCTCAAGCACTTTGCAAGCATGGAGCAGTTTTACTGCTGCCTCTAACAAGAATCTGGAGCATTTACAGTGTGCTACACTGCATGCTGGTGTTTAATGTTTATATGTATGTGTGTGTTCATATGTTAGCCACTGTCACAGCTAAATGCATGTGTAAAGTGCACACGTTACACCCAGACCGGGCACCCAGACTCGGGGAGACGCCCACCCCAAACACACACACATGCACCAAACACACCTCATCATTCTCTATCAGCTGGTTATTAGGCACAGGTGATTTAAGGTTTGTTAAGTGATATTGTCGTACATTTAAGCCCACAGGTCTGGCCCATCTTCACTGCAGCCTTCCTGTGTGCTGCTGCTTCTTCTTCACTCCTTTGATTTTCTCAACATTGGTGCTTTGCGCCGTTATTGTTACTTTCGTTTTGTGATGGAGAACAAAACTCTTTTGAAAATCCAGCCCTGCTTTCGGCACCACCGTTACTATATATATAATAATTTTCTTTTAAAGAAATTATATGTAAATTGTATACTGTTAACATAATGTACATGTACATTGTACAGCTGCAATGTATAGCTGTACAGCTGTGCTTGACACATTTCTTAGATTATTTTTAGATTCTTAGATAATTTTTTGGATGCTACTTTTAAATCTCGAGTTCACCAGACTGGTTGTTCCACATATCACATCTAAACTGCAAATAATACATTTTTTGGTGGGGTGTCCTGCTTCCTGTTTCGTGGCCCTGCCCATTGCTGGGTGCCGTTGCTGGGTGCCGTTGCTGGGTGCTGTTGCCGGGTGCCGTTGCTGGGTGCCTGGGTCAGGAGCGAATGTTTCACTTTCCTTGCCAACTGGCTCATGTTCCAGGAGGAAAGGCAGCCAGCATCATCCCAGCGTGATACAGCTGCACTTGGCAGAAGCTCTATCCTCCCTGCTGTAACACGAATCCACAGGTCCTGCAGCATAAAAGGAGGGAAGAAGGGGGGGGGGGGGGGCCGAGAGTGAGACAGAGTGGGAGAAAAGACAGAAAGATAGTGTGTGGAGGAGGGAGAGAGAGAGGGGGGGGGAGACAGAGTGAGAAAGGACACGAGTGGAAGTAAAGACAAGGGAGGCAGGCAGAGTAGGAGAAAAAAGAGAAAGAGAGAGAGAGAGAGGGAGGAACAGTACTAGTGTACACTACTAGAGTCTATGTTTAGCATGATCTTGTATTTAAGTTCACAAAACTATTCAAAAATATAAAAGTTTAAATGTGCGTGCATCACTGCCTTGCATTTACCAGTAACTAATGCCTGCTTGCTCCTGTGGACTGCTGGTCTGGGCCTTGAATCCATTGCCAGTTAGCTACTGTTCCAGCACCAACAGACATGAAGTCCTACAATGCATTTTTGTCCATGAAAACATATCTTACAAACTTTGGAATGTAGATGAAGGTGAGGTTGCGGAGGCCGTCCCTCTGGCTGGGTGCGCTTTACCCTCTGAGTCTAGCTGCCTCCCCTTCTCCGCCTCTCTCCGCCTGCCTCGTGCCTTCGCACGTCGCCTACATTTCCCAGTCTTCATCTGGAAAGGGCAGTGGGTGATGGGAGGTGAAGGGGTGAGGGGACAAGGGGAGGTGCACGTCTCGGCTTCTCAGCTCCTTGACTCGCCCACCGGCTGCTGGGCCTCCTTCCTCACCCCTGTGCGGCACAAAGTCGCCGCCGATCGGGGCAAAAAGCGGGTGGGAGAGAGCCAGTGATACCATCTCACTGCTATTCCCTCAACAAAGGACTGGAGATGAATAAACAGAGGCAGTCAAAGGTTTAAAAAGGAGAAACAGAGCTGTGTGTTCAAGGGTCAGGCCCAGGCCACAGCGGCTGGGGACAGATCTGAGATCAGCTGGGAAGGGATGTGGTTTAAGTGGTGACCAAAGCTGGACAGGAGATAAAACTGTTCTGGAGATCTCAAAGTGATCAAAAACACACAAAAAAGCCTTTGTGCAAGTTTTATGAGCAAATTGGTGCCTCAGTTCCCATTGTTGAAAAAATACAACAATCTCACTAAAACCGCTCAAAACCAGTGTGAATTTATATATTATGCATTAGTGATATATGTGTCAGCTGCATACAAGGTGTGTCATAGTTACATATCATGGATCACAAGGTAGCACAAGCTGATCATATACAAAGAATGATAGATAAATAAAGAAAGAAATAATTCAGCAGGTATATTGATGCTGAATATTATCGTCTGCCTGTAATACTGAAAGGAATCTTATGCCTTCTGTCATTACACACAGTTAACAGGCCGCAGCCCTGGAGCGGGTGAACGATTCAAGTTCGACCCATGATTCACATTCGACCCACGATTCACGTTCTATCCACGATTCACGTTGGACCCACGATTCACGTTCTATTCACGATTCACATTCTACCCACGATTCACGTTTGACCCACAATTCACGTTCGACCCACGATTCTACCTTCGTGCTGTCATGTTCTACCCACGATTCACGTTCTACCCACGATTCACGTTCGACCATCGCGCTGGTCACGTTCTACCCACGATTCACGTTCTACCCTCGCGCTGTCACGTTCTACCCACAATTCACGTTCGACCATCGCGCTGGTCACGTTCGACTCACGATTCACGTTCTACCCTCGCGCTGGTCACGTCTGACTCACGATTCACGTTCGACCATCGCACTGGTCACGTTCTACCCACGATTCACATTCTACCCTGAGAGAGAGTGGGCAGCTGGAAGCTGATCGTAGATGTTTAGTTGTTTAACTTTTTTTGGTTTGCTCCCAGGTTTGGACTGGCAGCTGGTATGGGTTTAACATACACCACACACACACACACACACCTCACACACTCCACACACACCCACCCACACCACACAGCACTTATGACAGTTGTGCTACTCGTTATACCGTGGGTGTGTAAAGATCTGAGGATAACTAAAATTATTACTACTACAGAATTAAAATTTTTTGACTGATATTAATGTCCCAGAGCAGTACACATTCTCTCTGTCTAAAAAAGAGCAAAAGAGCACACGCGCACACACACACCTGTGCACTCCTTCTGTTCTGCCCTGAGCACTTCAGTCTCTCTATACCAGTAAGGAGAGCGTCTGACATCAGATGTTTGGTACCTTGGCTGACTCAGACACCTGCACTATAATCAGAACAATTATTCATATATTCAATAACCTGCAAACTGAAATGTCCTATACATTAAAATCCATGTTCTAAATGAGCATTTGCTTATAGTAGTGAAATTAAACCAATAATTAAAACAGTAAAGCAGTTAAATCCATACTTTGTTCTAGTAAGTGAAAGTCATGTGTTATTAGCAGAAGAGTCAGTGGCAGAACCACTGGACTACCCATGTCACATAGCAGAGTAACCACAGACACTGCAGCATTCAGTGACAGAGGAGACTTAGAAGTTGAATAAAGTGAGAGTGTGTGTGTGTGAGAGAGAGAGAGAGAGAGAGAGAGAGGGAAGAGAAAGCGAGAAGGGGTTGTGTGAGAAAGAGAGGAGATGGGCAGATAGATCACAGTGTGTAGAGTGTGTATAGTGTATGTGTGTGTGTGTGTGTGTGTGTAGCACCTGCGCTGTGATGCTACCTGCAGCAGATCCTTGATTGGGTGTGTTAAATAATGCATGGCTTGGAGCAGAGGACAGGCTCTTGATAAAGTACAGCACAGGAGACCATGCATAAACAGCCTCCACCATATGCAGAGTGAAAACTGATGGGGGAGATAAACTCTTTGTGTGTGTGTGTGTGTGTGTGTGTGTGTGTGTGTGTGTTTATATGCATGTGACCATCAATATTTCTAGATGACTATTGGACACAATGTGAGTCGCTTTATATATGTTTTGTGTTCATCTGTTTTTAATACTTATAATAAGGATATTTTGTAGTTGATCTAGAGACATGCTGTCAGTAGGACATGTGAGTGTGTGTGTATGTTTGTGCCTGTGTCTATGTGTAACAGAGGGGCTGCTGAGCGGGTATGTGGGGTCGCCGGGTCGTGGGGTAAACACGGCCAGTGCGGTGGAGAGGCTCTGTACCCCCATCATACTGCGCTCAGCTGTGTACGAGCTGGGCGTGGGGATACATTCCAACCAGCCTCCATCCTGACCTGCCAGAGCTCCTATAGGCCGAGAGCCTGGAGCCGTGCACCCTCACCCCTCCCCCTGCCTCTCCCAGCCCTGCAGTATTAATCTTGTTATTATTTGTAGATTTGCCTGCTTGGGTGACTAGGGTAATACAGTAAAGCAAAACCGTCCGTGCTCTGATGCGTTCTGTCCTGAAACAGCTCTGTCGCGAGCAGCATTCATGTTCTTCAAGGTGGTGGGTGTGTGGGGGTGGGTGGGGGTTTAGAGCTACATGCCATCAGTCATAAGGTTATGGACGCCATGAACGAACACGGTGTCATCAGACATTTTCACGTGTTTTACCATGCGCTATGGATAAGGTGCCACGCCCGACATGGGTGGAGCAGGGTGTAGCAGGATCTGTGGTCTTGCTCACAGCCACAGTGAAAGAGTTCTTCACTTCTCTACCTGTCCTGAGCTGCACTCCACAGCCCATCACACACAGGTGGGGTAATCACTTTGAAAGATCAAACACTAATACTTTGTGTACTAACAGTCTGCCTGTTGTGGTAACGGAGCATCTAGAGGCACATACATCACAGGACAGAGGAGCTTTCTCCAAACTTAACACAGACACTATTTCACTGTCCCATGAATCTAGTCTGTTTCACCACCCAGCATCTCCACCCCGCCTCACTCAATGCAATACTTTTTCTTTTCTGCACTACACACACTCATACACACACGCACACACACATGCACACACACACATGCGTGCAAACACACACACATGCACACACACACATGAGCGCAAACACACCCGCTCGCACACACATGCATGTACACACACACACACACACACACACACACACACTCACACATGCACACATGTGTGCACACACACTCACACACACAGCCATAAAACACAGACAATAAAAAATACCGGGAGAGAAAAAGAAAACCATCATTTTTTGTTGCAGCTTTAATTTACTTGGGACATTAATATTTCAACCTCTCTCTCTCTCTCTCTCTCTCTCCCTCCTCTCTCTCTCTCTCACCCTCCCTCTCTCTCTCCCTCTCTCTCTCTCTGAGGGAGGGTGCTGATGTGTCACACCTTTGTTCCTCCAGAGGTATAAATATTTTACTCTGCTTTATTGGAGACCCTTGTTCCTCCTCTGAAAACCTCTGTGACCCATCCATCCATACAGAAAGCACCTCCTCACTCCAGCCCCCTGCCAGCTCCCGCAGCAGCTCTCTGTCCTCCCCTGCTCCACTCTCTCTCACTGCTCTGCTCCTCCTCTCTCCTCTCCTCGCCTTCTCAGCTTCCTGGACGTCCCTTCTGTTTTCAGTGGTTCTGCGGGTCGTATTGAAGGTGAGGAACAAACACAGCTGGAGCGTGGAACGGGCTGTCCTGACACCTCCCCACATTCTCTTGCTATGTGCTTACCGTGATGGACACTGACAATGAAGCATCTAATGACTGTTCATTAGACTGGCCTCTACTCCAGAACATCTCTCTTCTCTCCACTCACCCACAATGTGCTCTTTCTGCATACCTCACTCTTTAGCCTTTACTTTCTGTGTGTGTGTGTGTGTGTGTGTGTGTGTGTGTGTGTGTGTACATATGTGTGTGTGTACATATGTGTGTGTTTTAGTTACATCCTACCAGCAGTGTCTTTGCTCTCATATGCTTCCATGCAGAGTACACCAATGATCTCAGGCAAACTGGGACAACACCATACAGGTGCCTTTGTGAGACACAACCAAAATGACAACACAAAATATATACATACTCACACACACACACACACACACACACACATACACATACTCACACACACACACACATACATGCTAACACAGGCATGCATGCACTTGCATACACATTCACACACACCAGGAGGAGGGAAAAGACAGAGCGATAAGCAATTTGTGAAGTTGGAATTGGATGGTGTTGAGCCAGAGGAGGGAGGGAGGAAGGGAGGATGCCTCCCTCACCGATCAGAGGCTGTCCGGATGCCGCCGTAAGTGGCCGCAACATCTTAGCAACAGCAGAGTCACAGCCTGACGGGATGCTATACTGAAATGAGTGTCATCTCTGGGGGGTTTTATAGCCAGCACCCTTTTTCTTTGGGAAGGGAGTGGCTTTTTTCTCCCTGCTGACCCAATCGGCATGGCCCCCCCTCCACCACCCCACACCCCCCACACCCCCACTCTGCACCCCTGGACACCCCCAGTCCACTCGCTTGCAGTCTCTCTTCTCATTTGCCTATTCATTTAAAAGCACCAAATGCCTACTGCGATCCAATATGGGGCTGAGGCAGGGGGCTCGAGCAGAGCCCCAGCAGGGAGGGAGGAGGATGGGGGAGAGGAGGGGAGAAAGGAAGAACAACATGCCACAGAGGGAAGGAAAATAAAACGAGAGATGGAGAGGGCCTGGGTGTTGATGAAAGCCATCTTCAAAAGTCTCTCAGCTGCTTTCTCTATCTCTCTTGGTCACCGTCTCTCTCTCTCTCTCTCTCTCTCTTTTCTCTGTCTCTCCTGGTCTCCATCTCTCTCGCTCTCTTTTCATTTCTCTCTTCTTCTTTCATCCTCCACTGGCCAGTTGGTGGGTGGGTGGGATAGTGCTTGGTCAGAGCTGCCTGTTTGGCACTGTGCCTTATTGACAAAACAAACACACACACACACACACACACACACACACACACACACACACACACACACACACACACACACACACACAC
>JAOXYF010000008.1:10769653-10786432 GCA_028565775.1 Sternarchorhynchus goeldii
GAGAGAGAGAGAGAGAGAGAGAGAGAGAGAGAGAGAGAGAGAGAGAGAGAGAGAGAAAGAGAGAGAGAGAGAGAGAGCAATGGAGAGAAACAGACAGAGAGAGACAGACAGACAGACAGAGACAGAGAGAAAGAGAGATGAATGGAAGAGATGAGCAAATTGTGAGCAAAGAAATATCAAATGAGAGATAAAAAGGTGAAGGGAGGAAGGGCACTTTATAGCATGGAAGAGTCCATGGAAGAGTCCATGGAAGAGTCCATGGAAGAGTCCAAGGACAATCTCATTGACCCTCGATGAAGACCACTGAACCCAGGAGGCTGGAGCACTGCGCTGCAGATGGCTTTAGCATTCTCCCTCTGTTTGATCTCTTTCTCTCTGCTGCGTTTGCTGATGTTTCCATTACACTTCTCTTTCCACCTTCAGTCCTACTCTTTCTCACTTGCTGTGTGTGTGTGTGTGTGTGTGTGTGTGTGTGTGTGTGGGTGTGTGTGTGTGTGGAGGGGGGGGCATTCCATGACCCAGGCTGTTGTGGTCTCCATGCGTGCGGAAGGCAGCTTTTTCCCATGGGGGTGCAGGTGAAAACTGGGACTATCTCAGCCCTGCGAGAGACACCATCTGTCCCCACTGCCTGTGTCGGCAGGAGGGGTGGCCCCCTCTCCACTCGCCGCCTTCCGCTGTTACTCTCCATCCACAGCCCCTCCCTCCCCCACCACATGCCAGCCCAGCGGGCTGTATTACCCCCCCCCCACTCCCCACCTAAGTGCCCCATCGGGTCCCACCCAAGTGCCCTGTTGGGCCCCACCCAAGTACCCCGTTGGGCTCTTTCACCCTCCACTCACTACGGATGCTTCTCCAACATCCCCTCCTGTCACCAACCACTCACACACACATGAACACACTCACACTTCCAGTCTTTCTTTCACATTACTATATGGCTCTGCGCCTCTGCCAAAAGGACTGTGTGCTGTGCGGATCAGACTCAGTTGGTCCGCACCCACAGCCACAGCAGCTGAGGTAGGCTGACGAGAACACATCCAGCATGACGCCTGAGAAACTACAGGCTGGAATCCCAGTGTGTCAGTGTGTTGATGTGAATGAAGTGGTGAATGATGTGGTTAAGGTTGTTTAGAGTCAGGCTGTTCTTTCAGTGTGCAAACATGCAGATTTCCAAGCTCTTACAAAGCTTCGACCATACACGGCATCTTTATTAACGAGCTCAATAAACCAATTCAGCGGACAATTGAGGAGAGTGATCTTTAAGTGTGCTGCTTAAACCACGGCCTGTACCAGCGGCATGATGGGAAGACAGGACCTGCTTCAGCCCTGAGTGATGCAGGAACTGAAAGGACTGGGCTGTGGTTATTGTGTTAGTGGAGTGTGGTCAGCGTATGTCGGAGTGGGCCAGCGTGAATACTAACGGTCAGACAGGCGGATGAGCCGAAGCACTTTCACGTGGGAACAGTGGCGTGGTGCACACAGACAGCTCCCAGGCAGTTAAGTGTGAAGCACCCAAACTGTCACTGTGCAGACAGACACCCCCCCCTCCCCTCTCACCCTATCCACACACTTCCCCTACAGTGCCTCACAAAAACCAGACACGCTCATTCGCTTGCTCCCTTTCACTCACACACACACACACACACACACGCGCACGCACGCATACACATGCGCACACGGACACACACACAAACACACGTGCGCACACACATTCTGTCTCCCACATGATACATAAATATATACACACCACATCAGTCAGCGTGCAATGCAGTGGCTCAGACCTTTACTGACTGGAGAGAAGGAGACTGAGGAAGCCAAAGCGAGCTGAGGAGCGCAGGAATGTCCTACTGACAGCAGCCAGTGGATTTTACCTCTTTAGCCGTCATTCTGCTCTCAGGCAGGCCTGGAGAGAGGCGCCGAGACGACGGTGAGAAAAGCAAGCGAGAGAGAGAGAGAGAGAGAGAGAGAGAGAGAGAGAGACGGAGAGAGAGAAGTGCAGAGATAGGTTGACGTAGGAGCAGGAACAGTAGTGAGATGGACAGGGAGCGCTCTGATGAGATGTGTCCCCTTTCTCTCAGCGGTCCGTCGGGAACAAATCTGTAGACAGAGTGGTGGGACAGAGGGACAGAGGGTGGCGGTTTGTGGAGCCCCCAGCACCGCCTGCACCTCTTCAGGGTCAGCCTGGCTGTGACCCCCCCTCCACCAATTGTTTCCAGTGGCTCTGTCAGCTCCTATTGTTGCAGAGGAGTTTAATGGGGAGAAAATAGAAGGTTGGGTGGGGGACACAGAGATGCCCTCTCTTCCATCCTCACATGGAGAGGTCTGACTGTCTGACCCAAAAAAACAAAGACCCCAAAAAAGTGAGGATGAGTGAAGCGAAACGGAGGGGTGCCCCCTGCCTGTCAGGGCTGGCTCTGCCGCATGGAGCGAATTCTCCTGGATTGATATAACATTATGGAACTAACCTACTGCTTTAACAGGGAAATGAACAGGTCAGGCTTAAAGTCGTATTGTTGAGGTCAGGCTTTCTAGATGGCATTCATTACTGCACAAACACAAATCACATTATGAGGGTGAAAGTGGATTAAACAACTGGATTAACCTCCAAGTAACACAAAAACATTTGGAGTTTTTGCCAAACTTACTGATCCATCTTTGAAAACTCCCAGTGTGTTCTGCTGTGTACCCTGTTAATCCATTATGAAAGACTATCTATCAAAGCATTGCTTCATGTCGAAGACCTAAATACCAGTACTCTCTGAATGAGACATGGGCTCCTAATTGAACAAATGGCTTGCTTAATTGATCATTGATTGGTGATCAATGGTCAACATGTGTTCTGGATCTGCATGTGAAGGTGATTGAGAGTGAACAATAAAATCCTTTGGACAATTTGACAAGTGATCAGATTTACTCTAGACACAAGGGGAAAAGGGCACAACACAGAAAGAGAGAGAGAGAGAGAGAGAAGGTGAGAGGGAGAGAAAGAGAAAGAAAAGGAGAGAGGACTGGAGGGAACAGAGGAAAGGAGATATATTTAGAGGTACGTTTGTAAGGTTTATGATTCTTCTTAATTAAATTATAGTCAACCCCACCTTACACACACACACACACACACGTGTGCACCATACAGCCCACACTAGTTTCAGAGTGGCACAGGTCCAGGTAGTGTGGGGGTATCTTGGGCCCTCGATCTCCCTCTCCACTCCAGGGGAAACATCAATGCTTCCCTTTGATCCCCCACTCAAGGTTTGTCTTAAAAGGGCCACGGATGGATGGAGAGACAGGGGAGACACTCCACATCAGTGGGCCCCGCCAGTGGCCTCAGGTACCTCCTCACGACACTCGTGGCACCCTATTAAATATGGAACACAAAGACAAAGGAGCTGAGATTGGGAGCGAACACAGGAGGAGGTGGGGGCAGTACTCCAGGCCTTTGAAGAGCAGAGTTGATGAGGAACCCTGAACACATGCACACACATGCACAGACACACACACACACCCATGCATTTAGTTGATTTTAAAAATAAAATCTGTGCTTCTCTATGGAGGTCAAATGAGAAGCTGATGATGGATGTGTGAGAGCATCCTGATGCTTGGATGATGGTCTAAGTCCTGACTGATATGGTAAGATGGATTGAGATTCTACTCTGAGAAAGAAATGAGCCAAAGCAATAATTATAGTCTATAAGCAAAAAAATGCTTTATTAAATTACAATTAGAAAAAGGTTGGAGTTTGGGCCATCTACAAGTGTTCTCTATGGAACTGTTCTCTAAATCCATATTTGCTGATCTTGTACAGAACAGCAGTGGATTGGTCAGTATGCGGAGGGGGGTGGGGTCTTTGGTCAGTGTGGGCGGATCACCCATTCCATCTCTGTCTGGGCTTCGTCCCGCTTTCCCATTAAAGCTGGCATGCTGTGAAATGCTCATTAAACATGTGCAGACATGTGGGGAAATGGTGCTGATGGCACCATCAGCACAGCACAGCATGCGCACACACACACACACACACACACACACACACACACACACACACGTGCGCGCGCGTGCGCACATACAGTAACACACACATACATTACGCACTTAACGCGCACACATTCACTCGCATACACACGCAATGCCCTCAGCGCGCGCACACACACACACACACACTCACTCATGCTGGCTGCAGGCAGAAGCGGAGGGCTGAGGAGTTGTTCAGGCACAGGCTGTCAGCTGGTCGAGAGCTCGGATCTCTGGGACGTCCGTTCAAGTTGAACAGTTCCAGAACGCACAGATATTTAAATAAACACATTGTCTTAAAGTTTTAAAGAACTTTAGCTGTTAAGATTCTTTGATTTGTTTTTAAATAATATACTGAAGCGAATATACTGAAGCCAATATTGTTTCTTTGTGTTTAGAAACTAATCTCTCCCACTGTCCAGATGGAGCAGTAGCTGTTTTTAGACTCGTATATCTGTGTGGTTAGTGGATGTACAGTATGATGCATGCTTTCTGCTGGGCTTAAATAAACACCAAGGACAAATACATGTGTGGGCCTAAACCGCTCGTCCCAATAGAGACCCCTTCCATTCAATTAGAGCTAGATAATGAATCAGTCTGGATAGAAGAAAAGGTGGGCCTGCAGGGAGACTAGTCAGTGACACACTTACAGTACACATATATGCACACACACATGCATACGCACATACATGCGCACACTCAAATGCACACGTGCATACACACTCATGCACACACACATACACGCATGCTCATGTAGATACACACATATGTGCACACACATACACACAAACATATATATACACACTCAGATGCACACATGCATACACACACAAATACATACACACACTCACATTGTTCTTAACTGCAGTGCAGAGCGTTAAAGCCCCAAGTGGCTGAAACATGTCACTGCATACTCTGGCTATTAAATCCATCTGCAAAAAAATAGTATTTTGTATGATTGTTTGTGCCTACAATAAAGCACAAATATGTATAAAATATGTCTCAGAATTAGAATATTTGAATCAAAAAGATAAGACACTGATCCCATCCTGTGTTCATGGTAATGATCCCAAACTCTCCCAGTTTCACCTCTCAGTAGTGCTCCTTGTTCTTCTCTAGTCTGCTTCTCACAGATCTGCTCCTTCTCTTCTAACTGCCAGAATCCTGTCTTATTCATGTGCAGATACACACACTCACGCCCCAACACCCCCACACACAAACACAAAAGCATACACACTTACACACATGTACGTACGCAAAACAAATAGACACACATTCACACACACACACAAAAACACATCCACACACTTGCCATGCACATGCACACCCAATCACACATACACACACACACACACACACACAATCATGCAGCCACACACACACTCCCACACACACTCATACACACTGACAAATCCCTGGGGGGCATCAGGGAAGGGCAGGGAGGCTGGAAATGAATTCAGCGATGTTGCAAGTGGCAACGCGCATCTGCATCTGTAATTAACCCCCAGAAAGACACACTAAGCTCCTGCTCCCTCCTCCCACCTCTCCCTCCCTCCTCTCTCCCTCACTCTCATCCTCTCAAAGCCTTCTTAAGAGATGCTTGGTAGGCCAATTAAGGTGAGAGTCTGTGTGTGCACGCATATGTGTGTGTGTGTGTGTGTGTGTGTGTTGGCGCCTTGGCATATCTTGTGTGTGGTAGCATGTGTGCATGTTTGCCTGCATCTTTCTAAATGCACACTTTGCACATGTGCATGTGTGTTTGTGTGTGTGTGTGTGTAATGTCGGATCTCTTTGTGTCTGGTATGGGGCTCAGTTGTGGGTGTTGGAGTGAGCCCCCAGGCCAGAGCTGCTGGGGGACATCGCCCAGCTTGTGTTTGATGTCACTTCTGCGGAGAACGGCCTATCGCTCGCCACACACACCCAGCACATGCCACTCTGACAGAATTAAAACTGATTTCAAAGCAGCGGCTTTAAAACTGCAGAGCAGGAGTGTTGCTTTCTGCTGTGGAAGACCGCGCTCTTCTCCTGGGGAGCGGTGCTGCTGTGGGAGACCTCACTCTCCTCCTGGGGAGCGGTGCTGCTGTGGGAGACGTTGCTCTTCTCCTGGGGAGCGGTGCTGCTGTGGAAGACCGCGCTCTCCTCCTGGGGAGCAGTGTTGCTGTGGGAGACCGCGCTCTCCTCGTGGGGAGCGGTGCTGCTGTAGAAGACCGCGCTCTCCTCCTGGGAAGCGGTGCTGCTGTGGGAGACGTTGCTCTTCTCCTGGGGAGCGGTGCTGCTGTGGAAGACCTTGCTCTCCTCCTGGGGAGCGGTGCTGCTGTGGGAGACCTCGCTCTCCTTCTGGGCAGCACTACTGTGTGCACAACTCTAGCTGGACTGCTTGATTGTGATATGGGAGGTCATAGGCTTTCCACTTCAGTCAACACAGGTAACAAAACGTTAAAGTCATACGATGGCACACTAAAGCTGCCAGGCTCTCCCTACATCTAATAAACAAGATCAAGACCACTATCAAGCTGGATGTGTTATGTGAAAGGGTGCAGAAGTGCACCATAATACAGGGTTTGTAAAGAGAAATGAAACCAAACCAAAACAATCTAAAATAGTTTTACTACCTTTGACGTCTCTGACCTGATTGCAAATGAAACATTCACAATGGTGAAAGGTACAGTCAAATGAATCGGGGGCACAGTGGGTGGTTCCCTCAAAGGCTGGAGATGGGAGAGTGTGGGGTGCAGGGGGGGGGGACCCCATCGTGGGATGAGGTAGAGGGAAAGGAACGGAGGAGGAGCCCACCCACTGCCTGGGTGGAGGGGAGCATCACTGTGAGACCAATTAACAGCCGCCAAGACCCAGGGGCTGAGTACACAAGCCCCACCCTAACCTTCCACTTCAGACCAATCACCAGTGTCTCGCCTCTGCTCAGCTCACGCACTCGCACGCGCCACAGTGCTAACGCTCTGTTTGTTTCTGTCTTTTTGTTACAATGTTTTGCTAGTCAGTTAGGAGTTAACGGCGTACCATCCAGATCTATTAGAAGTCTGTTGACTTGCCAACCAGTGTCAACAAAACAGAACCAGCTGACAAAGACACCGTGAGCATAACACAAGGACGGAAAAGTCCCTTCGGCTGCACCTCGGTGTTTGCTAGGGAAGCACTGAAATATCCCGCTTCCTGTTCAGAGTTCGCCTGACCGCCGTCTGCCTGGCCCTGTCATGCATTATAGATGAGGAAATAATTAGCATGTGTGTAAAGAAGGGGAATATTAGCACTATAAGGGGACGGGCTGCCTCACACACACGTAAGGGCAGTCTGCTTAAGAGAGGGAGTGTGTGTAAGCAGAAAGGGTTGAGGGTGGCCCTCAGACCCTCACCTGACGGCGACAGCTGTGGGAAATCTGATGAAAACGTGACCCCTGAATAATACATGGTCCTGCTGGTCAATAGCTCCTGATCTTCTTCAAGAAGCGCTGCTCTTCTGCTCTTATTACCATTCTAAGATTAAAAGCATGCTGGCTTTGTGTGGAGCGAGCGACACTGTTACTGTACCTGTCAACACTGGCCGGGCTAAGCCAGACCACACAGACAGTTAAGGGAGAACCTGTGTGTGTGTGTGAGGGTGTGTGTGTGTGTGAGTGTGTGGGGGTGTGTGTGTGTGTGTGTGTGTGTGCGTGTGTGTGAGTGTAATGTGGGGTTGAAGAAAGCCACACAGTCAATATCCGGCCTCTTTACATGCAATGTGTTTCTGTAAATATTTACTTGTATGTGTATTTTGGCGTACACATAACTACACATAAATAAAACACACACACACAAACACACATAAAGTCATGAAAGAAAAGGTGTTCAGAGCTGACCTATAACCAGACCACCTGACAGGACATTAACGATTTGTGGTGCTATAATAATCAGTTGAAGTTCCAAAACCTGCCAAATGCAGTCACATAAATAAACAATGAGTGGATTCAGTAAAGATGACTACATCAAACTGTATAAATGAAGCTGTAAGCAGAACTTTGGAGAGCCCCAGCTTTTCTGCTCAAGTAGTTTTAGTGTACATAAAAACTCTCTTCCTAGGAGATACCTCAACAGAGAGCGAGAGAGTTAGTGAGAAAAAGAAAAAGGTGAAAGAGAAAAAGAGAGATGGAGAGAAACGAGAGAGACGGAATGTGAGAGATAGAAAGAGAGACAGAGCGAGAGAGAGAGAGAGAGAGAGAGAGAGAGAGAGAGAGAGAGATCATCCTCAGGTAATCATTCTGCCGTTTAATCCCCACATAACGTTAGCTCCGTTCTGCCAGCGAAAGTTAAATATTCACAATACAAGACAATCTGCTCAGTGTTCAAACAAAGTGCCCTGCCAAGTTCAGCCATGTATGGAGGGTGGCGCAGAGCGCACAACGGAGCCAGCGCCAGCCACTTTATTATTCACACAAGGCATAATAAACCAGGGCTGTTCAGTTAACACTTCAACTCCATGCACTTTAGTGCTTATTCTTAATGCGACAGCACTGATTTGGACATGTCCTATTAATAGTCTATGGGCTACTTCTTCATGCCAGGATCTATGTTAATAACTGCTTGTAAATGCTAGTTGAACATTTAAAGGCTCAGCAAGTGGGAAGATCTCCATTGATGATTTGGAATGGTATGAATGTGGGAATGTCAATAGATGCACATATTTAGTAGGGTGGGTAGAGTAGGGATAGGAATATATGTTGGTATGCATTCTCGCACGCAAGTCTAGTGTTTTCAGGGAGAACACTCGTGTGTGTGTGTGTGTACTTTAGATAGTGTGTGCATGCATGTGCCTATTTCATGACCCAAGAGAATGTATGGCAGAGAACGTGTGTGTGTGTGCATAGCATACGTGTGTGTGTGTGTGTGTGTGTGCGTGCATGCTGGTTTCAGCGGGTGGGAGAGGGCAAATGAGCTGCTCATCACCATGGAACATTAATGGCTTGAGAGCTTCCTCTCCCTCCTCTTCCTCATCCTCAGCCCCAGGAAGCCTCTCTGGCTTTGATACACATTACTGTTTAATGGAAAACAAGGCTACCATTTACAGTTATCAAGCAGCATATTCAATTAATAGGCCTGGTCTGCAAGTCCAACTAATCAGGGTTTAATTTTGTCATCAGAATGGTCTGCATGTTTACACTGGCTCTGAAATATATTTTTTATATATGAACCCTTTCAGGTCTAGAGTTAATGAATCTATGTTGTGGAAGGAAAAAGAAAAACAAAAAACACTGATATGAAAAAACAGCAATCACTAAAAATTACATATATGTATATTTAGATTTGTTATATTTAAAAACTATTAATTTATGTTATCACTTAATAATAAAATAATAGTAAAACTGCAATATGTAAGTGACATTTATAAAACTGGAGAAGTGAATGTTAAACAAAAACATCTGTAGAACATCAGTAAAACATCAGAAGAACATCAGTATAATAGAAATAGAACATCAGTAGAACTTCAGTATAATATCAGTAGAACTTCAGCATAATATCAGTAGAACATCAGTAGAACTTCAGTATAATATCAGTATAATAGAAATAGAACATCAGTAGAACTTCAGTATAATATCAGTAGAACTTCAGTAGAACTTCAGTATAATATCAGTAGAACATCAGTGGAACATCAGTAGAACATCAGTGGGACATCATTAGATGTTCATACTTAAGAGTTATTCCTCATGTTAATGTTTAAAATATTCAAGTCATACTACCAGTACAAGCAAACCACATAGGCACATGATGTAAATGTAATTATCTTTGTGCTTAAGAACCTTGTGGCTATTTCTTCCTGTGGATGTATACGTGTGTGTGTATGTGTATTTGTCCTGGCCAGGTGTGCTGAAGAAGTGTCTGTTTTCACTCTCCATATTTTGGCACAAACTACATCCAAACAACTTGCACACATTTTTCCAGAGCTCGCCTCTGTTTAATTCTTTAATCAGTCTGCAAATAGCTTCACATAACTAATTTAAATGCCACACCCTCACCTCCCCCAACAAACAAGAAAAAAATCCAAGACTATACTAACCCCCCCCCCAGTCATCCCCCCATGCTAAGCAGACTGTCTCTCTTTGTGACTGTGTGTGTGTTTATGACACCTGGACTGGTGAGCTTCAGACATATTGCCTCCTCTACGGTTTGTGATAACGGCAATTTGCGCGTCAGACTCAGGGAGAAAAAATAATGCAGATGTAATAAGAAGGCAGGCGAAAGGACTGAGTGGTGTATCTGCACTGTAATTTGAAAAGATGGCCCTCTCTCAGGAGACAGGGAGAGGGAGCTGAACATAGACCATACAGCTCTGTCCTGAATGTACAGATTCCATCTCTCTCTCTCACACTCACTCACTCACTCACTCACTCACACACTCACTCACAAACTCTCACACTTGCAGACTCACACACACGCAGGCACATCAGGGAGTAATTGATTCTTGTAGGGTTCCTGTGGCTCACAGGCTTTGTGTGGCACTGACACATGGGAGAATTACAGCAGCGCTGATGGAGTGTGTGTACATGCGTGCGTACGACTGACCATGATCATGACTCTTATTATGCACTAACTGTATGCTTGGTGATTCTGTGATTGGCTGGTCTTTAGTGACGCTGAAGTTCAGTGTGTCCACATTTTCCACAAGCGTTTGCTCGGGGCTGCTGGGAGGGTGGAAGGTGGATGTGATCAAGGTTGAAAGGGTTGATTTTAAGCAATGAATGACCCTGGACAAGCACCCTGTGAACTTTACATCTCCCCTTTGCACCAGAGTGGGAAAGGAGGGCAAAGTGTGTGTGTGTGTGTGTGTGTGTGTGAGTGTGTTAAGGGGTGGGGGCAGTTGCTCTTATTGATCCAGAGTTTTTTTAATCGGGCATAACAAATATAACTTCCTTAAATTAGATTCTCTAGGAAAAGTGATATAAAAACTAACCTTGTTAAATTTATTGACAGGACATTGAAATAAATATTAGAAGCATGCAGTGGGGGGGGGGGGGGGTAGAGGGTGATGATTCAATCCATTGATTTCTTTAAATATAATACCATCCATGCTAGCCTCTCTCTCCAGTTCTCTCTCTCTCTCTCTCTTTCTCTCTGTCTCTCTCTCTCTTTCTCCTTAGCGTATTAGGTATGGAGGAGTGTGAAAAAATGCTTAGCACACTGGATCCGCGGCCCAGGCCGGGCTGGGAGTGGCTCCCTCGGGGTTGCTACCAAGCCCCATGCACATAAATCTAAGGCCCACCGCAAACAATCAATTTTCAATTTTAATTATTTACCATGCCCTGCTGGACAGACGCATTCATTTCCCCTCTGTCTGGACTCAAAATTAAAAATTAGGAGATTAATATTTGGTGGAGTAGGCAGAATTAAGTTCCCCCCTCCAAAAATTTTATTAGGTCCCTTCTTCTCGGTGTGAGACAAGCATGCCGTGAGATAAACTAAACAGGGAAATCGATAACTTAATAAATTCTCTCTGACCCCTTGTGTTGGCCTTACACCCACACACTCACTCACACACACACACACACACCTATGTACATACATACATGTCTGTGTGTACATATATATATATATATATATATATATATATATATATATACAGTTTAACCATTGGCCAGTAGAACTGAAACGTAAGATTCAGCAGTTTTTCCATGGCTGCAGTGCTCAGCTGCATTTTGATATCACAGCCCTGAAGTCATATACAGCGGCCGGGTGAGAGCAGCCCCACCCCAGGAAAGGTGCTGTACTCTGACCCCATCAACATGGAGGCTCACTGGATCCAACAGCATAAACTCAAGGACAACTTTGAACAGCCTGTGTCTTCAGTGAGACATGTGAGAGATGCACAGATGAGATGAAACTCATGCAACTTATGGAACAAAGATTATGAAGACAGACACAGAGAGTAAAATGGAAAGGATGGTTTAAACAGCAGTATCTGTGTGGATGTGAGGGACAGAGAGTGTGTGATAGTGTGGATGGGTTACTCTCCTCTGCTGGATGGGTAGTGCAGTAGGGGACTGTCTGTGTAAGGTATAGTTCAGTAGGGGGTCGTCTGTGTAAGGTATAGTTCAGTAGGGGGTCATCTGTGTAAGGTTTCAGTAGGGGGTCGTCTGCGTAAGGTGAAAAATCATACCTGCACATACACATACAGATATGATACCATATTCAACTTCACAGTACTTAGCGATGTACTTTATATAACAACAACAACAATAATAATATGTGTGTATGTAATAAAGAATCTCTGTTTGCGTTCAGTAGTGGAAAACAAAACTTTAAGCACCAGGCTTTAAGCAGAGTGACCTATTAGATTCAGAGGGTTCACCAGCACATCCACAGCAATGAAGCCAACTGGATAGTTAGACCCCCATAGCCTCATCTGACCCTTGACTCAGAGTCTTAGACACCTGTGCAGCGAGAGGAAGACTTATCTATATACTGTCCACCACTGGAAAGGTCGAGGTGTAGACCTCTATACCCTGGCAGCATGACCCTGTGTGGTAGACCACTTGACCCTGCTTACTGCGAGGCTCATGAGGTCCACTGAGCCTCAGAGCAATGGGAAGCTCACGACCTACCACTGCTACCACCAGGGGACAAGGAACTGTGTTCTGAAATATGTACCGACATAAATGCACTTGCCAACAGTACCACCAAAGTCAGTGCACATCAGCGTACCAAAGTCAGTCATCCGTCGCAAAGAAGTACAAGTGTGAGCAACATTTCTGGCCAAAGCATCTCATTTGCTGAAAGCCAAAAGGAACAGAAATCTAAAGAATACTAATATAGAATACTAATACTTTCTTCAAAATTACTTCTTGAAAAACACTGTGATCCCGTTTGCACAAAAAGAAGTTTCCATGCTAATAAGGTGAAAGCTGAAAAGTATCAGGAGTTTTGTGTGTGTGTGTGTGTGTGTGTGTGTGTGTGTAGAGCTTTTTCTATCAGGTATGGATCTATGCTCAAGGTCACCTCTAAGCAGATTGGAGCTGCAGTTCGAGAGACATAATCACTCCGCTGTGCTAATCACGTCACACACTCTCTCTCTCTCTCTCTCACACACACACACACAAACACACTAGTGCACACTTACATATACAGACACAGTTACACACACTTACACAAGGACACATACATGCAAACACACTAGTGTACTCACTCTCTCTCTCGCTCTCACACACACACACACACACACACACAGACACACACACACACACACACACCACCCAGGAGTTAGAGCCGTGGTAGCAAAATGAACAATTGTCACCTCTTGCCGATCGCATTCTCTTACTTATTTATTCTTCCTAGCCAGCTCAGAAACATAAAAATAAATAAATATACATGCATATCAATCTCCCTCTCCCTCTCTCTCTCCCTCACTTTAGAGTGATGGTGAGGGCTTTTACTGGGATGGTGGCCGGGCGTGGGGATCATTTATAACAGGGTGGCGGCACTAATGCAGCCCGTGCTACGCTGCCCCATGTTTTATTCATCACCTTTTATTATTAGGGCCCCACTTAAAAAGGTGAGGCCACGCTTGGGCCAAGCCAGGCCTCTGTGCCTGACTTATCTATCACCCTGACAAGAGCGTCTTCCTCAGGAAGTCTTTCAGAAAACTTCAAACAGCACGGCTATTGATTCTCTCGCCTCCTCCACCTGGATGCTGGCATACATCTTCCCTGAGAGCCCGAGAAAAAGGGAGAGGGAGAGGGAAGGGGTGAGGGAGAGGGTGATGGCCAGGGAGGGAGAAAGAGAGAGGAAGAGAGAAGAGGGACAGAGAGAGTTTGGGTGTGGAATAAAGACAAAGCAGCTGATGGAAGGTGAAAAAGTTTTGTTCGTTGTTTGTGAATTTTTTTGACCTCTGTGAAATCAGGAAGGCTGGTGTGAATTTCTGGCCAGTGAATAGCAGGTATAGGGTAAACGCGGGCCATCTGTTGAACTTGCTGAACTGTTGAACTTACAGCAGGTGAGTTGTTGTTGAGTGGTGTGCATTATTTCACAATCTCCACCCTGTTGAATGAGGGAGTGACAACTGCACCTGCTCCACACATGGTGGAAGAGTTGAAACAGAAACCAAAGCTGAGAACATGTTTACTGAAAGAGCAGGAGGGGAACAGTCGCTTCCTCATTCCTCACATCACATGACCAAACTCAGCACATTAGCACAATCACCTTTCATTAAGACCTGCAGCTCCAGCATGCTCTCATCCCAGACTAAGAGAGGCCATGGCCCCTGTTACAGATACAACTGTCTCTCTTTCTGGCACTGGATTAAAAATGTAGACCTGTGACTTATTAAGCGTCCTGGGTACATGGCGTTAGTTTGGGGATCAGGCAGCTCTGGGTGAAAGGAGGACCACATAGAGAAGGAAGCACTCATTGTTTACTGTGTCGTCCACAACTCAAAGCCACCAAACTCCACTCGAGCCACTTGTGGCCCTGTCCAGGGTTGAGAGATTTATGACTTTCCCCTACTTTCTTCCACACAGCCCAATGGTGTATTGATATTTGCAGCAATATGATTTAATGAGCGGTTAATGATTTTTCCCCCCCTAGAGAGGGTTAATGAGGAGCGGTGAGCCTGTGAACTATTTGAAAGCGTCACCATATTTAAAGATTGTTTGAACGCACATTTAAAAGAGAGTAAATCAAATAAATACTCGAGGAGATAAATGCGTAATTAAGTGAATAAAGAGGTAAACTGGTCTCAGGGGAAGAGAACGGTAGAAGTGTATGAGCGTGTGTGTGTATGTGTGTGTGTGTGTGTGTGTGTGGGAGGGTGGGGTGGTGTTTTTGGCAGTTGTACTGTTTTTGTGTGGTTGTGGGTGTGTACTTGCCTGTTGACTACACCAGCTCACTTTGATTTATCTAGCTAGCAGTGTATTAGTGTATTTCATTTGATTAATTATTGATTTAACCTGACACTTTCAGAAATACTTCCTGATACTTTTCAGAAATATACACTAAACATTTACTTTGATTTCCTCATAAAGAAAGACATGCATGAACACTTTAAATAGCTTTCACAATAAGATAATAACATCTACATCATAAAGAGTAGTGTAGTCCTGTAGATCATGTTAGGAACAGAAATAAAAAACAAAACTTTTTTTTAAATTCTGACTTTTTTTAATCAAGTTGATCATTTTAAGGTTTTTTTCATTCAAGAACTTAATTCCACTTCATTTTTTTTTAAATCACACTAACCCGAACCCTAGTTTATACTAAATGAACATGCTTTCTTTTACCCACTTCTGTTAAGGCTTCATTTGAACCCAAAGCAGAAGGGCTTAAGCTCGAGGGCACAATGTGAAGCAATAACTTCTCTCTGTCATGTTAGCTCTGCCAATCACTTCACAAACAGACTGCCCTAGGCCATCTCACCTCCCCCAGCATCTGTCTGGTTTGGTGTTTCTGTGTTCCTCAGTGTTTGTGAGTGAGCGTGCGAGTTCGTTATTCCTTTTTCTCACTTTGGTAAGGCTAAGGAAGTGTACCTGGGTGTTTGGTGCTCTGTACCGGCGTGTTTCTCGCACCTGGCGCCGAGCGCCACGCAGGAGCATAAATTAGCAGCCGTACCAGCGCGCCAGCCACCCGTGGGCCCCCAGCGAGGGGCATCAGTATGAAGTGTGAAGCAAGCTGTGACCCTGATTGTTGGGAGCGAAACATTTCGACTGAGATTTAACCTTCTACAGCTGCACCTCCGGCGCCCATCGGCCTGCCTCTACCAATGGCAGCATGGCCTCTTCCTCCTCTCTCTCACTTTATGCTTTTTAGCTCTCAAAGTCTTATGGGGATGCAAAACAAAGGGAGAAAACCAGGTGTGGATGTAGACAAAGAAAGAAGTGTGAGAAGAGATGGAGAAGGAGAGGGTGACAAAGGGAGGCAGCACAAAACAATTACTTGCCAATTAATATTTCATTCTAATTGAAATATTCATATGTTATTGCTGGGGTGAGACCTTTGTAGGGTAAGATAAGGGGGTGCAGGGGGTGAAGAGGCGGTTTGGTATTCCACTACAGTGAGTTCAAACCAACAAATGTTACCCCAATGTGATGAGTGGCAGGGCAGAAAACAAAGACCCAGGGGCCACATTAAATTCCCAGTTGTGGAACAGTAACTCATTGTTTTAGTCTGGCAACAACAAAAGACTTTAAACTGCTACATTATGAGATCACAGCCACTAGAAAGCAGAACAGCTCATGTATATATTACCAAGACTTGGAGTTAATTGCTCCTGTAGAGACTATTGTTCAGTTCATAGCCTATTCCAGACCTCAACCACTGGTCAAAACCACAGGAACCAAAAGATTTTTGTTACCTACTATGTATCTGTTTTCCTGTCTTAAGGCTGTAGCTTCTTTTCACTCTTAGAAAGACAAAACCACCTACAAAGGAAATCTTCCTCCTCATAGATCTCATATGTGCATGCATGTGTATGTGTTGTTAACAGCTTCATGACACACGGACCCTATTATAGCAGGGCTACATGTAAGCAACTGAAGGATGTTCCTTTGAAGTGTCTCAAAGCTTTTTTTTCACTTGGCTGCATTACAAATTAAGTTTGTTCATAATATCAGGGGTTTTTTTTGGGGGGGGGGTCTGAGGCATGTAATTTGTAAAATAACTGAACAGACTGAAAACCTTTTGAACATCCTAGAACAAGAGGTTAGGGTTAGGGTAAAGAGGTTAGGGTTAGGGTAAAGAGGTTAGGGTTAGGGTAAAGAGGTTAGGGTTAGGGTAAAGAGGTTAGAGTTAGGGTAAAGAGGTT
>JAOXYF010000008.1:10792815-10805554 GCA_028565775.1 Sternarchorhynchus goeldii
CCTCAGCCTATACCACACATGCTAACTCACCCTGTACCTCACACACTACCTCAGCCTATACCACACATGCTAACTCACCCTGTACCTCACACACTACCTCAGCCTATACCACACATGCTAACTCAAGATATAGCCCACGCTAGCTCATCCTATACCACACTAGGTCGCAGGAAGACTCTGGGGGAGTCATTAATACATATATACCCAACGAAGGGAGAGGTGCCTTTAACACTGAAGTCACTCTTCTCCACGGTGTGTATATGGGATCAACAGATACCGTTTTCATGCTGATCTTTAAAAATGTCTTTACTCTTCAACAGACTGGCGACACTCTAAATAGATTAAACGAGTTAAACAGCTAGTGAATCCATACATTAAACGAGTTAAACAGCTAATGAATCCCTAACTTTACTCAGATTTCGTTGTTTAATGTATCTCGTTTGATCCCCCTAATTAATCGTCTGACTGGTTAAACCGGACTGATGTAAGCGGTCCCCGCCAAGCACTGATGCCACAAATCTGGCACTTGCGAATGGGTCAAGATAGAGAGCGGGGGAATATTTATTGGGTTATTACTCGCTTTCTCACGCGCCTCGCAGAAGGTGAAATCGAACTTTGCATACAACCTTGCATATCCCGCTCTCCCGCACTCCGACCGCGTCCTGCGCATCTCCCACGTGCCGTAAACAAGAAGCTGCTTTGAATAATCCTCGCGTTTGTGCGCACGCGCCCGTGTGCGTGTGATAGGGCGAAGGTGTTGATGAGTAGACAGCGGTGGAGGTGCGCGCGCTGATGCAAACGGAAAGGCGAGGAACACATGTTGAAGCACCAGCGTGGAAAGAGTGAATCTGCATTGCGTCTGCCCAGGTGAGCGGACATATAGGTGAAAATACACTAGTAACAGATTGGAGCGGACGAGACAAGACCGTTGGGGGGGGGGCGCGCTGGAGTGTGTGTGTTGGACAGCACTATAGACAGTGTTTGTTTGTGTGTGTGTGTGTGTGTGTGTTGTATGTGTGTGTTGGACAGCACTACAGACACTGTTTGTGTGTGTGTGATGCATGTGTGTTGGACAGCACTATAGACAGTATCTGCAGAGCTGCCCCAGGGGTGAGTGAAGTTGCTGACATTTTAAGGCTATTGAAAACAAAAGCTAATAGGCAGTGCAGTGTACTGAAATCGTGTCTGGTTCATGTTTAACAAAACAAGGTCAGTGGGGTTGTCAGGCCGTGAATTCCATAAATAACTTGATAATGGGATTTTAAAACAAGCCGTCCGCCGTTCTCCGATGCCCTTCCCTTAGCAGAAGCTGTGTGTGTGTGTGTACGAATGGGTGGGTGTGTGGAAAATGGGAATATTAGAATGCAAATGGATTCACACTGCATCCTCATAAACAACAGTGTTCATTTAACCCCCGACCTCTGCATTTAACTGCCCATCAAGTCATTTGTGCACTGCAAGACACATGCAAGTGGACCAGGCGTTGGCAAGGGGAACTGTGTGCATGTGTGTGTGTGTACAAGACCAAGGAGTTCAGAGTTTACCATTTGCAATGCTCGATTAATCTTGTCAGCACGCATTTACAGGGGGATTGAACACCTTTTAGAGTCTCACAGGCTCTGTCACTCCACCCTGCCATCTATCATGGAATCTAGAGAACAGAGCCTGTAAAACCTCACACTCACAGTGCACTGTGGTCACACATCCACACTGACACACACACGCACACAGCACACAACAGTGTCTTTAAAAGACCTGTTAATAGCCAGTCATCAACATTTTCTTTCATTTTCAGCAAGTCTTGCGTGGAAGACGTTCCAGTTGAGGACGTAGTGAGCATCTGACCCTCCAGCAGAGGCCACGCAGGTGAGAGAAACAGAGTGGGAGAGCAGTGAGTGGGTGGACCCCACACCCGGGTGGGCTAGCAGCGGCCAGAACAGGGCTACTAAAAGGGCCCCCCCCCCCAGCACCCCCTGTCTCTTAATCCTGTGCCGTTTGTCGCTGCTAATTACGGTGGACGAGCCTCTCTATCGAACCCGCTCCTGCCGATGGTATTAGGATGCATGAGCGGTGCCTGTTGTTTTAAATGCTCTCATTAAGCGCACAAATCAGTGCTGTTGACAGAGTGCTTTTGAATTAAGCGCCGAGCGCCCTCCGCCTCCTCCTCCTCCTCCTCACTGCCGCCGCGTTACACCACGATCACGGGGCCCAGGACAAGGAGCAATTTATAACGCCATTAGCCACACTCGCTGAGGTTAGAGGCATCAAAATTGTTCCTGCCTAATTATTCTTAATGGATACAGGGAGGCAGCGGAGCTGGGGACAGCTTTTTCATTAGCCCTCAATCAAGGAGGCATGGCTGGGTGGGGGTGAGGAGGGGGGAAGAGAGAAGGACTAAATACACCAGCATAGGCGCTCAAGAAATCAAAAGTCTTCCTGTTTGTGAGCACGGTTGTGGGGGCGTGGGTGTCTGTGTGTGTGTGTGTGTGTGTGTGTGTGTGTGTGTGTCACAATAAAAATGTATGTGAGGGAAGAAAGAGGGGAGGCGCAGAGCACTGCCGTGTCTTTCAGTGTGAGCACCACAAGTAACGTTTGTTCTCTCTCACTGCCACATTGTGTTGAGCCATAGCTGATTAAAAGGGGGGAGATTTTCAGAGCTTTTAGTGAGTGGGATTAATGCAAAAATGAACTTAAGGAGTCACATTTAAAAGTCTCCCCTACTCAGCCACTTGTTCATCAAATAGAAATGGCATTTGGGTACAGTCATTTTACTTTGAGGCGCGTTATTGATTGTTAGAGCAGGCTGTTTTTTTAAGAGGCACTAATGTGCTCTATCAATGTCCGCTTTTAATGAAATAGCGAAGAAATAGACAAATCAACATGAAAGAATGAGGACGTACTTAAACCTAATGTGCGTAAATTCATGGACTAATCTTCAAATAGTGCCTAATAAATCAGGAGAAAAATCTCCTTCCCTCTAGTACAAATGGTGTTAATGCAGGTCGAGCAGATGTAGAGAAGACCGCTACAGCCTGCGTGTGCCGTGGTGATGTAGAGAAGACCGCTACAGCCTGCGTGTGCCGTGGTGATGTAGAGAAGACCGCTATAGCCTGCGTGTGCCGTGGTGATGCGGAGACGCCTGCTACAGCCTGCGTGTGCCGTGGTGATGCGGAGACGCCCGCTACAGCCTGCGTGTGCCGTGGTGATGTTTGCTTTTTGCTCCAGTGTGGCATTCAGTAGTGGACCTGCTAAAACCTTACCCCATATGCACGTGGATCCCGGTATTCATGTTCCCCTGTGGTGATCTCCACCAACCCCTCTCTGCTCCCTTACAAAAGGCAGAAGTGCGGAGAAGCCAAATTGTGAGTGTTAACCATCTTTTACGAGCCATTAAGTGGGAGGGCATTATCACATGCTGGAGTCCCTTAACGAGGACTGACATATGTGAAGGAGGTAGTTAGCGCCTAACATTAAGACATGCCAGCCCACTGATGAGATGGGACATTGTCCATGGGGGAGATATCAGTGTTAATTAGGGGATAATCGCTGGCTGGTGAGCTGCTCACTATCTCTCTTTCTCTCTCTAACTCTCTCTGTCTTTCTCCCTCTCTCTATCTCTCTCTTCTCTCTATCACCCACAGTAACCCCGAAGGACAGATGTGTAGATTATCGCTCATTTGAGCGCTATGTAATTTACCCTGATTTAGTTGGAAACCACACACACACACACACACACACACACACACACACAAAAACACACACATACTAGCTTATTGCTGTAACACAGAGAAGGAGCATAGACAGGGGTTCCAAATAAAGCTTCATGATTACTTGAGTGATTATTTAAGTTTTTTCATTTTCCATTTTCCCAGCATTTATGTGTCTGGTTTGTACTCGTAATTCTGAATATGTCAAATAAGGTCAAAATATGTCAGTGGGATCTTTGCTTTTTCTCTCTCTCTCTCTTTCTCTCTCACTCTCTCTTTCACACACACACACACACACACACACACACACACACTAACTAACAGAAGATGCAGATGACAAACCCCAGCCAGCACTGGGACACTTCTGTGGCTCAAAGCTGACCAGCTGAACCATCCTCTACCTTCCTGCCTCAGTGCAAACATTCAGACTTTCAAATACGAAAACAGAACAACATAAACAACAAAACATAACCATGTGATAACGCAGTGATAAAGCACTTCCTAATTATAGCTACATGGAGAGGGGGGCCACGAGAATTAGTGAGGAGAATGTTTTGGTGGGTCATGTATAGCCCTGAATGTGCTGGCAGCTTGAAGCAGTACTCCCACCCCACCTGCAGGGGGCATGAGCTGTACTCCTCCCTGCCTGCAGGGGGCATGGGCAAGAGAGAGAGACAGACAGAGTGGGGCCTAATACAATGCCGCCCGCTCTCTTTTAGCCCACAGCACTTTGTGTCACAACTGTAAAACAGCATGCATGACTAAAGTCAGCTCTGCAGTCCCTCAAGTTCATCTGCGCGTGTGTGCATGAGAAAGAGGCTGATAGAGACGGGGTAGACGTGAGACAGAAAGAGACAGAGACATGTGTTTGCACTCACTTCTAAACGGACTCGCCTGTGTTAAGTGTGAATACCTCCATTCATGCAGCTGATTCTCCACTTTGCCTTTCTAAATGAACCAGAAACTCTTATTTCATTCCACCCCCCCACACTTCTCTTCCTGCCCAGACAGAGTGATTTACAGCAGTGGACAGGGCACAATAATACCCTCTAGCAAGCACAACCAATCAGCTTAAATTATGGCCCATACGTGCAGAGAAGAGAGTTGAGTTGAGCTTTGCACAGACACTGGCCATTGTTGCTATAGGGCTGAATGCCATAGTACACACCTCTAACAGTCACCCTGGAGACAGTTGCCGCTAGAGACCAACAAGTCATGCTCTCCCCTTTGCTACAGATGTGAGGACTTCTGGGTTAGCATCACCACTTTAGTGTAGCAAATTACAAACTTTACATTTCTGAACTGTTTATTGTATTACCTTTGTACCACCCATTCTTTCATTCAGGGAATTTGTGTTTGTGACTCTGATTCATAGGCTTATGGAAATTGGGTTTTGTTCAGTACAAACATGATAAATATAGCTGGCTAGTGTTAAAATGATGAAAAAGCAACCCACAGTGTTGGCTAGCTTTATTTTCTTCTACCATGGTCTTGGCCCTAAGATGAGAAAAAAACATGCAATTAAGCATGACTAAAAGACAACGATAAGCAGTAATTAATATTCAATTAATGCCTGAGGAATTTCTTTTACAGTAATTAAGCATTTATTAATGTGATTTGTAACCCCTGAAGTGTCACAGAATGTGCTAAGTGGAATGCTAATGTTAAACGGTACTGGCCCCCTACTGCTGAAATGCTCCTCTGTTGCACCTCTTACTGACGGCCAATTAAACAAAGTCTCATTCTGAACTTTGATGGAACCAGATTACAAGTTTTATTGGTCCCAGTTCATAGTCGTGTAGTTTTTAAATGTTTTCGGCAAACACACCCATGTTTTTTTGAGGATCTTTACCGAATTGACCTTTTATTTATATGCACCTTAAACAGAGACTATATCGACATTTACTATCTTTTACTTCTGTCGTTTGTAGGCTTGTCTGAGACGTAGCTCACTACTGTTCCACGGAACGAGCATGCTGATGTAATAACTCAGAGTGAGGGAGAGACAGACTGGCCATCTGAAAAGCTGTGAAACTGCATTGTGGGTAAAAGCCCCCTTCCCCACGACTCGTGGTGTTTGTGTATGCGTTGTCATGAGGGCTGACAGTCGGCTCTGGGGGTACAGAGCGGTGCCAGGTCCAGCGTCAGGGTGGACTAGAGCAGCCGCTCCGTGCTGACGGGGCCTGGCCAACCCCTTTCTGCCTAATTTAACCCTGTTCCTCCAGTCTGCACTGCAACAAATGCAGACCCCTCCATCCCCCAGGCGGCAGAGCTCAACCCGCTATCACTCTCAGCTCCCCTCCCCGTGCACCTCCTGCTCCCCCTCTCCGCCTTATCCTCTCTTTAGCTCCCTCGTCTCCCCTGTCCTATTACACCTTTACCCGGCTTTCCTTTCTCCTCCCTCTGCTCCTGTTGTCTCCTCCTCCTCTCAGTGCCGGTGTTCTCACTCCCCTTCTCGCTAATGCCATTCTCCTCTTCTCCCCTTCCCTCTTGGCTCCTCTCTGCTATCCTACGTATCTTAACCACTGTAGCCTGTATCCTTTTATCCTCAAAGAAGCTCTCCTGCTACTCTGGCTAGACACGTCGGAGGCCTCTGGCTCCGCCCAACTCCCACTCCAGATCCGAGGATCTGGGAGTTCGCCGTGCACCCTGCTGCTCTGACGTGTGCACATCAGCGCTCCACTTCTCTTCCACCGCTACTGTTCCGATCCCTCGGAGGGTTCGCTCCCACGGCCCTCTCCGACAGTTCCCTCTGATCCTCACTCCACGCACGGCCCCCTCTCCCTGCCTGTCTGCATGTTTGTCTGTCTCTGGTCTGATATATGGTGAAATTGGGATTTTCTCTGTGCCTCTCTTTGGTGGCTGACAGCTGTATCTGATCCTCAGGCCTACAGGTATCCACTCTCCCACCCCGAGCTGCGGCAGCGGCTGTCTAAATCCCGCCTTCATCCTTTTCCTCGGCAACGGGCAACGCTCCTCGCTGAAGCCCAGCTCCGTCTGACAGAAGAGATGGAGATGGATCTGTATCCGGCCATCATACAGCTTTGAGGGGCTCTGACTTCACAGCATCATATCTCAGAGATGTGCGATTTGAATGTAAAGTTACTGATCTTGTGTCATTTGGCGTCCTATCAGTATCTGCCAGCAGAACAGGCAGCAGTGGATGGAGTGGGAGAGGCTAGAGCAGTGAAGCCTGCTTTATTTGCATGGAAACGGAATCGCTATCTAAAAGTACCTGAAACTTTGGTGGAATTCAGTTCAAAATGTTGCTGCCATGATATTAGCTAATTAATAAAGATTATTTAAAAAATTAAACTCAGGTTTGTGATACCTTTACTGTGGGTAACTTACAACTGTGAGTGCAGAAAGTGTGTGTGTGTGTGTGTGAGAGAGAGAGAGAGAGAGAGAGAGAGAGAGAGATACAGCATGTCCATATCAGTGAGTGTATGTATGTTAGAGCAGGAGGAGAACTGGGACAAATCCATGATCCCCCCAGAAGCACTGATACACTCTTCTCCTATCTCTGTTTCTCCTAATCCCTCCCTCCCTCTGCGAGGTAGCCACTTTTTCATATCTCGATTCCCTCCCCCACCACCTCGCCTGGTCCCAGGCCTGCATCTGCCATCCTAAATCCCCCTTTTCCCGCTCTCGTGCCTAAAGGTCAGAGTTTAATAGGCAGCAAAACAATAGTCCTGCCACAGACGCAACAAACGGAGGCACACAGGGTTTATTCGTCTTTTCTGCTTCCCTCCATCACCCCCACTCCTCCTCCATCACCCCCACTCCTCCTCCATCACCCCCACTCCTCCTTCCACACCCCCACTCTTCCTCCATCACCCCCACTCCTCCTCTATGTGAAGAGCACCCAGTGAGGCCCTGTCAATATCCCGACGGCCCGGTCAGCACTTTACACCTATTTACAAGGTTAATTGCCATTTCACCGCCTTGTATTTACATGAGAAGGCCATGTTAGACAACTAATAAAGGCTGGGAGGCAGTGCGCTCGACAAATTAACAAAAGGAGCCTGGAAGCGAAAGCTAATTACCACATACAGTACACAATCATCTGTACAAACAAACAGTGCTGGCGTCCTGGAAGCATGCAGCACGACGAGCGTTCTCCTCCATCCCACCCCTGACACACGGAGAGAGAGAGAGAGAGAGAGAGAGAGAGAGCAGAACAGCGGGAAATCAGCCCGAGAGCCGGGCGGAGGAGCTTCGGCGGGAAAGGAGGCGAGGTCATCACGCGGCGGGCTGCCAGCGCGTCTGGCACGGAACGAGCACACATGTAGCAAACGTGTCCAGGGCTGCGGATGATGGTGGGGGGGCGTCTTCCAGTACACGCTGGCGGTGGATGGGGGGGGGGGGTCTCGTTAGCTGAGGCAGCAGCCAGCAGTGAAAGCGAGAATGCAGGTCACTGCCTGTCGTGTGTTGATTGTGTGTTTTTCCGTGTGTTTTAACCACGTGGAACAACATGCAGGAGTGATGTGCAAGTCAGAGGCACACACACCAACGCTTCAAATAACAGATCGCTCAGGGTTTTTTTTTTTTGTTTTTTTTTTTTTTTACGCTTTGACATCCGTCAAGTGCTGGAGGAGGAGGAGGAGGAGGAGGCCAGGAGGAGAAGAGAGGGAGAGCAGGAGAGGGCCTGGCAGTGGATGACAAGAGCCATGAGAAGAGGAGAGATGGAGGTGAATGCAATGAGCTGGCTTAAGGACAGAGCCCGTGTGTGTGGAGGCCCCACCAAACGTGTGTCCTGCTGAGGGACTTGGGAGAGGGCAGAAGGAGGTTCTGGAGTCTGAGAACGAGATGATGGCTGTGTGACTGCCTGACACTGAGTTCCCACCAGTAGTTGACATGATCGTATGGAAGCTCATACACACTCGTTCACAATAATTTCCCTAACTGCACCATTCTCAGTCTGTCTTCCCTCTTTGTTTAGGCTCCCCCCTCCCTCTCTGTCTCTCCTTCTGTCTCTCACCCCTTGGGAGAAGTGATCAGAGATACCCCCTCCACCCCCCTCCAGTTGAGCCCCAGCATTTTGTCAGAGTCAGCAGCAAAAACGGACAGTTAAAAAAGGGGGGGGTTGCAGTATTGATTAGCCTTCAGACCTACACGTGGGCCACTCTTATTGATCAGAAGAGGTAGAACTGTGCTTTTCTCTCTTTCTCTCTTTTTCTCCCTTTTTTTCTCTATCTCTTTTGCTCTCTTGCTCTTACTCTCTCTGTCTCTCTGTCTCTCTCTCTCTCTCTCTCTGGGGCTCTTTGTTCGTGAAGTGAGTGATATAATAGTCCTTTGAGAAGCCGTGGAGAGAGTAGGAGGAGTTGGACTGACTCTGGTGTCTGCTGGATCGGGGGGGGGGAGGCTGGGAGAGAGGGAGAGTGAGACACCAAGGGGAAGACAGAAAGTCTCAATGACAAAAGGTCAGGGCAGCTGGGCACAGGGCGACACCGAGCAAAGGGAGCACAGGGATAATCTGCTAAAGCCCCAAACGCAGGGCTGCAGTGTGCGCACCACACTCGTAGGGCCCAAGAGCAAATTTGCACATAAATAAGAAGCCAGTGTCGCTTTGAAACGAGCAGGTCTAAAGAGGGGAAGGAGGGAGAGGAGAGAAAGAGAGGGAGAGAGGGAGAGAATAAGACTGCAGCTGTCTGCCTGTTGGCCAGCTGTCTGGCCACTCGAAAGGACTTCATGTCTAAGTTGGTGTTGGGCATGGGAAAGAGTGCAAGTGGAGGAGGAGATGTGTAGCAGCACTTCCATTCGCTGTTCATTCAAGAATGAAAGATTCACTTCTTTAACATTTCATATATATATATATATATATATATATATACATATATATATATATATATGAAAGATTCACTTTAGCATTATCTATCTATCTATCTATCTATCTATCTATCTATCTATCTATCTATCTATCTATCTATCTATCTATCTATCTATCTATCGTCACGGTGGCCGTTTGGGCGTGTCTGTGTGGAGGTGTGTTCATGTGTCGTGTCTGTCGGACGAGTGTGTACGCCGGGATGTGGTGTTGTCTGTCTCGTGGATGTTCGTTAGTGTTACTCGTTTCACCTGTGTCTCGTTAAAGGTGAGCGTATATAAACGTGTGCATGTCACTGAGTGTTGTCGGTCTATGTCGATCTCGCGTTGTTGTTACTTTGTCGACAAGTGCGCCAGTATTCATGTCGCTGTATCGGTGCAAAACCGAAAGTGAAATAAACGTTGTCTCTTTTTTTCCGAGGCATTCCTGCCTTCCTTTTTGGTAGCGCCGCCGAGCTCTCCCTTGATATATATATATATATATATATGTGTGTGTGTGTGTGTGTGTGTGTGTGTGTGTGTGTGTGTGAAATGAATTGAAAGCAGTGCCCAGAACGTAAAGGTTAAGAAAGTAAAGGTTATATAAGGTACAAGCGATGACCTGCACAGCAACCTGGGGAGTCATCAGATCTTACAGAGCCGACTTAGATGAATATGACAAATGACACGAAAATTAGAGGAGAAAGAAAGATATACCCTTGTGAATTATCAAGTGAACTAAACAGTTCTGAAAAAAAGATGATTTAGTATATGCCATCTCCAGTTGCCAGACCTGGATGGAGTGCTGGTGTTCAGACAGGAGACTCTCAGGCTGGTGAGCAGAGTGCTGGTTCATTACAGATGGATCCTGCTTGGCTGGTGCACACTGTGATGTTCTAACCACTACTGAATCTGAAATGTGATGTTTACTTGTTCTTCCTCATCTTCTGTCTCTAACCCTTTTTTAATATTTCAAAAATGTAATTAGCTATAGGCCTCGCCACATGCACAACTATCATACTCTACTATGAGCCACAGAATCAAATTTAATCCAGGGCTTAAAAATAATAATAACTTTGATGCCCCCCAACAGCACCTGGGTGTGATTATGTTCTGCCCTTTTTCCTACAAGTCCTTTCTGTTTGTATGAGTGTTGTTCGTCACTGTTGGTTTTCTTTACTTCCTGTTTGTGTACTTTTAGATGTGGTCTTGTTTTGTTCGTTTCTTCTGTTCGTTTCCTCCTTTTTTGTTGACAATAACCAAATATTTCGTTATGTTATTGAATCCTACTGTGTTCAGAGCACAGTACACATAGATTGATGCTCTGATGTTCCTTGGTGTGACTTTAGTGTTGTTTGGAACAATATAAAAAAGTCTTACATTCAAGCTCTTATACAAATATATTATTTTTTTGAACCATAGTGAATCATCTATTTAAAATTCAAAAACTACAAACATACATAGCTGCCCCAAACATCGTACTTTCTCACTAAAACAAACTTTGAACCCACGACTAAAAAGATCATAAAGCAATAAACAATCTTCAAAAAAACGTCTCTCCAACATTCTGTATTTCCAAATCTGCAAACCTGACAAAAATGTGTCTGCTGGAGTTTTGAAATCTCACCCACATTTGCCAGAAGTGCGTGATGACAGCAGCAGAAAGGCCCATGTTGTCAGTGAGGGGGATTGGAGTGGGATTGGAGTGGAATTGGAGTGGAACTGCTCCTAGCAGGTGGTATTGATCAACCTGGGAAGTTATGAACTAACTGTCATTTCCCTTTCATGAGTGGCTCAATAGATATTGACTGGGGAATGAAAAGCGTGTGCAAGTGCTTGGGTTTAAGGACACCCAAAAGATGAGAACAAAAGCAGAGTGGAGAGGATGAGGATGTATGCATAAGCACATATGCACAAGCCTTTCAGTCAGGAGAGTGCAGATGTGCATACACGTGCATGCACACACACACACAATCTGTTTCTGCATGAACACTTGTATCCTACCAATCACAAAATACATAAACTACACACTGCACACACCATCAAACACAGCAAACAAAATGTAGAATCCATGGTACAAGCTCAGTTTGTACCATGAAGGAGGATCGTGCTACACGGCCTGTTAAGGGGACCCAGTAAACAGACGAAGTGGGTGTAGAGCAGATCTACACTCTGAATATAATGCAGCGAGCGCCCGAAAAGACTTCAGCACACGTTTCTCTGTAGGAAGAGGATTTGCGACGGAGTGTGCGGCAGGCGGGGCCAGGGGCGCCCTGGGGTGGCGCCTGGCCGTTGAACGCTGACGGGCACGTCTGCATGCCGCAGCCTCCTCAGATCACAGCCATCCTGCTGGCGGAGGCTAATCTCCAGCTCTTCCCTGCCTCCCTGCCATGCTTAGCACCATTTCACGCCAGAGTCGTCAGGCTAAAAGCCCGCGTAGCTGAAGCACAGAGGCAGGCTGCAGAGGAAGAATGCCACCTCTCTCTCGCTTCTCTCCCTGTGCCTCTATTTCCCTCTCTTCATCTCTGTCTTTCTCTCTGTCTCTCTATCTGTCTTTCCCCCTCTCTCTCTCTCTCTCTCTCTCTCTCTCTCTGTCTCTCAGGCCCTTTCTGGCTTTGGTCCCCCTCCTCCTCCCTCCAATGCCTCAAACCAGGCAGTTCCACGGGACGTCTCTCTTTGTCTTCTTTTGACCACTCGCGTTTCTTTCCCTGCGCCTCTGTGTTTACTTGTTGCTGTAATCCTGCTCATCCTCTGCCTTCTCCTCCTCCCTCGTTCCCCCCCTCCCCCTCCCACACTCCTCCATCTCCCTGCCCGCAGCTGCCAGCCTGGTTCACAGAAGGATGCCCATCTGATCGCCTTTACCTGCCAAGCCACCACTGCGTCTGCAAGAGGATCGAGCGGAACGGCGTACACCCGGTGAGACGGGGAGAGAAACAGGCTGGGAGGAGAGAGAGAGAGAGAGAGAGAGAGAGTGAGAGAGAGAGAGAGAGAGAGAGAGAGCAGGAGAGGAAAGAAGGATAAGGCTCAAACCCCCCCTCCCCGAAACCATGCGGTGCCTGAGGGACGCGCAGCAGCAAGCGGAGAGAAGCGCCCACGGAAGGAAGAGCTACGCTTTGAACGGCAGCCATTTCTAGCATCTGCTTCCTGCAAGACTGGCACAAGACAGCCGCTCGACGGGCAACAGCAACGCACTGCCATGCACTAAAGGGGGGGGGGGGGGGGGGGGG
>JAOXYF010000008.1:10831415-10866298 GCA_028565775.1 Sternarchorhynchus goeldii
GAGTGCACAGGTGGGGGTGGGGGTGGGGGTGGGTGGAGCGCTAGACGCACACTCTAAATCTGCATGGCAATTTTCAGCCCTCTCTCCATCTCTCCCTGATTACTCCGCCCCCTTCAACCTAGAAAGGTGGTTTGTGTCGTCGTGCGTCTCCTCTGTCACTGATCACTCCTGGCCTTGAGGAGATTACACTCACCCAGCTATGACTGATCAGGAGAGAGGACGCCTTGGAGTCTCTCTCTCTCTCTCTCTCTCTCTCTCTCTCTCTCTCTCTCTCACTCACTCTCTCACACTATATCCAGTGTGCAGGAGAGATCATCTAATGGATTTATGAGATGGAGATGCTAAGACAGAGGAAAAGGTGAGCGGGAGGGAGAGGAAGGGCTGGCCTGTCACAGCAGGGAGAGGTTTATTTTACCCTGCACCATTTATTAGCCTGCTAGGCAAAAGGAAGTGGTGAGAAAACGTGAATTTGGGGAGCAGAGTGAGCAAGAGAGGACTTAGTGCAGTTAATGGTGAAAGAGAAGTACAGGGGGAGACTGGGAAGGGGAATCTGGCAGGGCCGTCAGTGGGAAGACACGAGCTGGCACACTGCTCCTGCCCTCATTTCTCATGCCCTTAGACAAGGTACAATCACAAACTGCACTTCACACACATACACACACACACACACGCATGAGCAGACACACGCACACACATACACGTGCACGCATATTTCAGACAGCATCTGACCTAGCAACCACAGGCCTCCACTTTCTCACAACCAGCTGGTCTCACCTTTTTCCTTCTCAGAGTGAATGACCACCGCGGACAGATATATAAATATATTAAGACCAATAATTAGAGAAGGTTGCTGTCATCACGGCACTCCTTTGCAGGCACAAACAAAGACTAAACACAATACTGACTCTCCTGTGAAAACATACATTGTCCTTGGTGTGAATTAGCGGCCAGACCGCTACGACACTGCCAGGATTTGCACATTGTGGTTGGGAAGTAGCACTTCACCTCCCAGAGAAAGGCTGGAGTGAGCTGCACCCCCCACCCCCACCACCACCCCATCCTCAGGGGCAATGGCAGGTCCAGAGCAGCAGTGGGAGAGGTGAGGCCGGGGGTGGAGGAGGGAGCGTGGGTGGGGAGGGAAGGAGAGAGGGAGGAGCAAGGACATGGAGCAGTAAAGCCTGCTTCTACCAGAGGGAAGAATCTAGGACGGACTCCTGATCAATTATCAGCTACTCCAGAATCAGCCGCCGGTGATGGTGCGAAACTGAGATCACTTCAGATTTGACAGATTCCAGTCAATTTGTTTGTAAATTTGTAAAAAAAAAAACCAAAAAAAAACAACTAAATTTGTTCCCAGAGCAAATAAACAAATGGCCAGCAGCCTTTTAACGAATGCAATCAAGATCAATGGTATTAGAACCTCTTAATTGAGCCTACATACATCAGGTATACATGCACATATCAATCACAGGAATGAGTTGTATAGTTATCTAGCATATGAAGTATGTAGTGTGTGTGTGTGTGTGTGTGTGTGTGTGGTTTCCTGCAGGTGGTTCTTCTGTACTTTATGCCCTTGAACCATGTTTTCCAACACACAACCTATTCCCTTCCTCTAAACCCTGTGTCATCTTCCTGCCCACTGGTTGTGTGTGTGTGTGTGTGTGTGTGTATGTGCGTGTGAGTGCGTGCTATAGCTTTTACTTGTTCACTGGTAGGACCCCTGGCTGCCCAGTGCCAGCGCTAATTGCTTTTGACATTGTTTGGCCTCTTGCCGCTCAGTTTAGGACAAGCCCCTCATTCATGCAGGGTCGAACGCTCGTTAGAGGCAACCCCCCCCTGCCCCTTCTGCCTCCTTAATTAACTGCTAAAGAGCTGCTGAGACCGTGGTGGGAAATTTGCACACAAAGAGCCTGTGTATGGCCTGTACACACTGCACTTCTCCATCCATCCATCCTTCCATCCATCCAGAGATCACAAACATTTAAAGAGAGCGCGGTGCTCTCATGTCTCTCTCCTCCCATCTCTCATCTCTGCCACGTTCTTTTCTCACCCTTATCCCCTTCGGTGTGTTTTGCTGGGGGCTTTCTGTCCTGCCACTCTTGCTTCAAGCTGCCAGATCCGCGGCTCTGGTGTGCACTGGTAGTGCTGGGCTGCACCTGAGGTCCAGTCTGTCTTACTGGCCGGGGTGCTGCTGGGGCCGCCTGCACGCCGCCTGCACTGAGGGGCGCTTGAGAGCCTCCTGGAGAACCCAGCGCAAGCACAAGTATAAACAGGTGAGGCTCGCCTTTGTGGAGTGGCAGTTTCCCGCGCCACACACACACACACACACACACACACACACACACACACACACACCCCCCTTCACATTCAACATTCCTCTATCCTCCTACTGCTTGTGTGTGTTTTTTTTCTAGGCCCAAACTTTCCAAAAGCACCCTTTTGTGTTGCTGCTGCCCTCCTAACAATCAGCACGGCCCTCCAGGATGCCTCTGTCCCCCACACTCCTTCACACATGCTCCCAGGCCACAGGAGATCCATGTCACTGCGTTTTCTGCTCCTCGTATTCACATGGGTCCCCAAAGCCCCCAATGTTTCACACACACACACACACACACACACCCGCACACACATACACACACACACACACACACACACACTCTTTTCAGACTGCTTTCTTCTTTCTATATTGTGCTCTATATCTTATGTCCCACCAAGGAACACATACAGTACAGCAAAGCTCTACAACACATTAACTATCTTAATTATCTACAGGTTAACACAATAAAAATACACTACTGTACGTCCCCAGTAGGAATTTCTATTGTAAAGTATTAAATTCATGACTTTTTCATTACATAAGATATATAGTGCTCGCCCTGCACACACTAAATGAGTTTTCGTCTTTGATAAGTTGCATGAATTAATAGTAATGAGGCTCCCTGCAGTCGGATACATTGTTACATTGTGTACTTTGCTATTGTGTTATTACTGGTGCATTAATAAATCAATAAAAGGACGGATGAGGACCTGAAGAGTGTGTGACCTAGTTGGCTTTGTTTGTGTAAATATGTGCAGGGTGATTACATGTGTATTTGTGAGTCTGTATGTGTGTGTGTGTGTGTGCGTGCATGTGTGCATGTGTTTGTGTATGTTCATGTGCGTGTGTGTGTTTGTGTTTGTATGTATAGTTCGTGTGTCTGTGTGTTTGTGTATGTCTGTGTGTTTTGTGTGTATTTGTGTATGTGTGTGTGTGTGTGTATGTAAAGTTCATCTATCTGTGTGTTTGTGTATGTCTGTGTGTTTTGTGTGTATTTGTGTATGTTTGTGTGTGTGCGTGCGTGTGTGTGTGTGTGCGAGCGCACATTTAAACTTTACACCAAACAATGCAGTAATGGGTGGTAACAGCAGTGGATTAACAAGCTAGAAATTTTGCTTAGGGAAGATGAAGAGAGACTTAGAAGAAAAAGAAACAAAGAAAACGAAGAGAAGAGAAGAAATAAAGAAACTTGTGTTCGCCTGGGGACTTCACTCTGGCCCATCTGTTGAAATTGCTCCACATATTGTGACCTAGATAACAGAGGAACCTCAGCTACATGGGATGCACTGGCTCCATGTCTCGCCTTTTGACACATATCGATTTATTTTGTTGGACTAGTTGTCCTAAAATAGCAAAGGCTTCTGCATAATTTCAGAGCTCGTGTGGCACGAGATATATCCTTAATGACACTAGGAAGGGTTAATTCAAATGCTTCAACAAAACAGACTTGTTAAACAAATAATCTTTGGTCATATTCTCTCTCTATAATGAGGGATTTTCTTTGTATACGGCTGGACTGGGTGGTTTGAACAGTTTATCAATCAGCAGGATGTAAAATTGCGCAGCACTGGTGAGAAAGTGGTGAACAGCGTTACTCCCAGCCTCTCTGGCCTCCTCCATCAGACAAAACCCCACCTTTCTTACCCACTTTTTTTTTCTCCCTCCTTGGCCCTTTGTGGGTGAGCAGGAGGCCACGCTCTGTACGAGGAGTAGAAGGACGCAATGTATGGTGGAGAAAGTGATATCTCCTGCTCTAATGGAGCCTATTCAGGCCCACCTGACCCTGAAGACGCCCAAGGTAAGTTCTAGAAGACGGCTGGTTGGGAGGTCGGTTGAGGAGTGGAGGCTTGAGAATGAGCCCCTCCTGCACACACCTCCATTGCTTTACCCACTTCATAAGCACAGAAAAAGGGGCAGGGCACATCCCCAAGAGGACCTATTGTGCCTGTCAATGTTTTGCTTGGAGGAGACGAAAATTAATTTGGCTTTTTTTCTTTCTCTTTAGGCAAAAGGGGCTTTCCTGGGGCATCTATGAACCACTTCTTGGTGGGTTTGGAGAGGCAAACCTTTGCCTGCTTTGGCAATAAGAGCACACAAACACACACAGGTTCTGAGGAACATGTTCTCAGAAAGAATGTGTGCTACAGCCCCACCCCCTCCCCCCAGTCTTACGATTCACAAATTCCAAACATTTTCCGTAATGTGTTTAATAAACCGATCTAGTTGCAGCCTTCAGAAAGAGGAACACGAGTCCTTTGACATGGTGGCACAAGGTTTGCCTGTAATTTGAACTTCACGTCCTCCTCTCTTCCTGACCTCTGCGGCGAGGGTCAGGCGTGAACAATCGCTCTGTGTCTCTCAGCTTTCCTTCTCCAGGCCCCAGGGCCTTCTCACCTCGCTCACGCGTACACACCGCCTGTCCTTGTACCACCTCTTTAACATAATTACTGCAATTAGGGACTCTGACCTGCCCCCAGCTTCCTCCTCAGAGGTGCTTCTCAGAGGACATCGCTCGCAGTCGCCCTGGCGCGGAAGCGTGTGACACTCGCCCTTAATCGCAGCACCCGGCCCCGCCTCCTTTTTGTCAGCTTTGGCTTGGTGGCATTAAATTTTAAGCGCGAATGTGATTATCGTGCAGCATTCATTTTTAATGGGCTTTGCCACTGTGTGTTTTAGCATGCAGCAACGGCCCACCGTACGCTGACTCAGCCCAGTTTGTGCTGATAGTGCATATATTCACATAAATACATGCAGAACTCATCCCCCCCACCCCCACCCCCCTTTGCTTTCTCTTTCACACTTTCTCTCCCTCTCTTCATCTCTCACTCTCTTCCTCGCGCCCTCTCTTTCTCTCCATCTCTCCTTCTCTCCCTCTCTTCCTCCCTGTGTTGCCATGACTCTCCACCCTTCTTTTCTTTTCTTCGTTTTGTTTTCTTCTCTAACAAGTGGTGGGGCAGAAGCTCTGAGAAGCTCAGTGTTTGTTTGTGGTTCAGTGTTTGTTTGTGGTTCAGTGTTTGTGGCTCAGTGTTTGTTTGTGGCTCAATGTTTGTTTGTGGTTCAGTGTTTGTTTGTGGTTCAGTGTTTGTTTGTTGTTCTGGGGGTAATGATCCATGTAAAAGTAGTTGTGTTAATAAACTCAGTTTCATTGAAAAATGCCCCATGATCCTCCAAACAAACAATCAAACAAATAAATAAAAACTCTTGTACAAATAATCCTGAGATTATTTTTCCTGAGAAAGAACTTTGTGAACTTTGCTGCTGGTGTAAGCCAATTCCTTATTTGTCTGAATTGGATTGAAATTTTACACAGAATTCAACAGACAGTACTCAAGATAAGATTACATTTGGTACAGGATTTACAAGGGCTGTGACAAAGAAAAATATTAAAAAAGACCAGTGCTTTCGCTGCCTCTGGGAAACAAAATGAAGATATGGCATGTGTGATGGGAGAAACGATACAAGCACAGGAGGAGCAGGAGGAGCATGTGGATGGGTTGGTGCACACGAGGCCAGGGCCCAAATCAATAACACATTATTAGCTGGGAGGCCATGGAAGAGATAGGTGAACCTTAATACCCACATGATATATTCATAATAACAATATTGAGATTTATAAATAAAGGCAGAAGGGGGAATAACATCTGGGCGAGTGCATTTCAGCTAGCTTTATTAGCTGCCAGTCTTACTGCCAATATATGTCGTGACTCCGATGCCCAAATCGCTAACTGTCCGACGTCAGATCAAATTAAAGAGACTGACAGGCAATAAGAAATTGGTGAAGTTAAACGTGTTTCCCTTCGCAACCCTTTACATACAGTATGAGAAGTGAAACTCCGCATAGAGTTTTTATTAAAGCCAAACGCATTTCCGTCCCCACAGGGGCTGATAAATCATGAGAATGACCCAGGAGGTCCAGGGATGAGGGAAGACCACACCGCTGTGGTTCAGAGCTGTGGTTCAGAGCTGTGGTTCAGAGCTGGGTCGAGTCCTGCCACCACACCTACACAGCTCTCTTCAACAAAGACAAATAACTTATTAGCTCCCTTAGCTTTTGCTATGGTGGGAAATGTCTTTGATCATTTTCTGTCTTTGAAACATTAATCCATTAATTACCAGACCACTAAAAAATTGTATGTTTAAATATATCATTTAATTTTCAAAAAGTTTAAATCTTTCTTGTTCCAAAAGAAAATGCCAATATAACGTGGGAAAATGCCACTTTTTCAAATAAAATGTGAGAACAATTACAAAACCACCAAAATACATTTATTAAAAACATCACGCCACAACCCTCACAAATATGCTCATCTTTAACTGGTAAACATTATTAGCGCACACTCTTAATAAAGCATTGTCTAGGTGATCCTGTTGGTACATTAAGGTATTTCTTTGATAACCGGCACTGCCAGACGTGGTAGATTAGACAGAAGAACCTCTAATGAGGGTAAATGTCTGGGTAAAGCATGTAGAGCTGGAGGAATGCAGTCCGGTGCATTTGAACAACAACAACAACAGTGAAGAAACACAGCATAAGGGAGGGACAAGCATTTAAAACCAAAACCACATCTGATATTTGTAAATAACACAACCCACACACAAAAAATTAAGACATCTTATTAATAAAAAAATTATTAAGACAATATGAACTCTGATGAGAATACAAACTTTATAATGTACATTTTTTAAAAGTCAGTACAGTTTTCTGAAATCCTTTCAGACATGTTAGCATGTAGCTGGTAGAGATGGAAAGCGCACGGATGGGTCGTTTTGGGTGGAGGTACGGACGTGTTGGTGCGTAGCTGCTTCACCCCTGCTGCCATGATGGTGCAGGAAGTGGGAATAACAGAGCCATGACAAGCTGAGATCCTGCTGCCTCAACTTTTGAGGCATATGTGTGTGTGTGTGTGTGTGTGTGTGTGTGTGTGTGTGTGTGTGTGTGTGTGTGTGTGTGTGTGTGTGTGTGTGTTTGGCGGGAGGGTATGATGAAGTTGGCATGGCCCTCATGCCCTGGCAGTATGTTGGTGTGTGATTGCCTGCCTCTGAGGGTCAGGGAGGAAGGCTGCTGTCACCGTGCCCAGAGGCTGGGCAACCAGCGCCAGCCTGGCACGGGCCACTGGCAACGGGCGGAGTTGGCACCCCGGCCATGTAACATTCTTCTACATGCCACAGGGCTGTTGAGCCGAAACCCTTTTGGCACACATCCTGCCCCCCACCCTGTTCTGTTGTTGTTTCAGGCAGTCCCACATTCCCACATCGTTAAATGAGTTCAACTGGTCCCCTCTCTCTCTCTCTCTCTCTCTCACACACACACACACACACACACACACACACACACAATCACTTGCTTTCTACCCTCCCCCCACGTGTAAGTGTGTACACAGAGATGGATCACCAGAGCATGTATCTTCTCCGTGGTCATGTCTAGTGGTGCATCAGCTCTGGGCCCATTTACATTAGGGAGATTTAAACTGTCTGTGGTGATGGTGACAGGTCAAGGTGTTTCACTTTAATTACACATGGCAGGGTCACCTCTCCAACATACACACGCAGGACAGAGAGAGAGAATTACTGTCTGAGAAAGAGAGATAGAAACTAAGGAGGGGTGCGCCGATAAAAAAGGGAGAGAGAGACAGAAGGACAGACAGAGGGAGAGACAGGAGGAGAGGGAGAGACAGGAGGAGAGGGAGAGACAGGAGGAGAAGGAAAGACAGGAGGAGAGGGAGAGACAGGAGGAGAGGGAGAGACAGGAGGAGCGGGAGAGACAGGAGGAGAGGGAGAGACAGGAGGAGAGGGAGAGACAGGAGGAGAGGGAGCTTGTTCATTTATTTCTATTTTCAGATGTTCAGTTTTTGACCTCTTCTTTCTCCTTCCCAGTATCGTTCTCAAACATGACCCTACATGTGCAAAAACACACACACTCACACACACGCACACACACACACACATGCTCACATATACAGACACACACACACACACACACACACACGCGCGCGCACATACACAGACACACACACACACACACATACACAAATACCCATACACACACCAGCCGGTTACAGATAATCACACATGACAAAATAAATATTGGAGCATAAGAGGCTATTTCCTTAATGCCTCACGTGCTGATGTGGGTAACACACCTTCCAGTGCTGTAGTCTGACATTTTCTTCCTTTCTCAGCTCTTTTACCCACAACCCCCCCCCCCCCCTCGCTCCAGCTATCCTGCAGCTGTTGTTCTAGAAAATGGATATGACAGGCGCTGAGTTTACAGAGTAGCTCAGAGGTGTGAGAAGCCTGACCCTGAGTGGACCACTGTGGGCTTCAGGATCCTCCACTGATCAGAGATGTCAGACAGGTGTCTCTCTCTCTCTGTCTCCCTCTCTCTCTCTCACACACACACACACAGTAGGAAGCACACTCTCTTTCTCATGCGCACGCAAATACACACTCTCTCTCTCTCTTTTACTCTCTTTCCTCTCCAAGTGAGAACAGTTCCCCCTGGGGCAAGTTAAGATTTTAGCCCATCTATTCACACATCTGTCACCGAAACTCCTCCCTCATGAGTGAATTAGACTTCAACTTGTAAACGACAAACTTGCTGAAGACGCCACAGTTTTACGCAACATCACAGCTGCAATGCCCTTCTAAACCCCACTGAGTGGCACTGAATGTGGGCCTAAGAATGTGTAAATACACACACACGCAAACACACCATAACACCCCTCTCACAGGCACACACACTCGCGCTCGCACAAGCGCAGAGACGGCAGGCTGTCAGTTAAAAGTAGCAGCAGCTCTTATCAGCATCGCAACCCCACCAGAGAGAGGCACGCTTGAATTAAAGGGAGGAAAAAGAGAGGGAAGTGCCTTCTGGGTAAGTTATTAAAAAAAAAAACAGAAGAAGGACGCATACCGAGCTGGCAGCAGTTCAAAGGGGGCGGATCCGCCTGCCTCTCACAGCCCAAATGGCAGTCGCTGGCACTGCTGCAAAACACACAATGCCTCGTGGCAAAACGGCACGCTTCCACTGGAGAGCGGAGCAGGGGGGATCGCTTTAAAGACGCACCGATGTCTGCTTCTCGAGATGTTTAGGCAAATTAAAGGAATGACCCAAAGAAGCGTCTGTCCTTTATCCCAGTAAAAATGAGAACACTGGTAGAGGAACAGACGGGATGCCTGTTTTCACACACTGCCATCGATAATAAATCTCAAAAATGAGAAATAAATCCAATTTTTATAGTATCCCTTGCTTGAAAGGATTTTTTTATTCATTTAGACTTCATCTGTAGACTGGTGTGTTGGGAGAAACAGACTGTAGGCAAAAAAGGACTATGTAGAAAGGCAGTCTGTAACAAGAGGTAGTGTGTTACACTGGAGATACACCAGTTCATTAGGAAATACACCAGTCTGTTAGGAGATACACCAGTCTATTAGGAGATACAGTCTGTTAGAGGATACACCAATCTGTCAGTCTATACACCACTCTGTTAGTATATAGACCAGTCTCTTAGGAGATACATCAGTCTGTTAGGAGATACAGTATGTTAGGACAGGTAGTCTGTTAAGAGATACAGTCTGTTATAATATGCAGTCTGTTAGGAGATGCAACAATCTGTAAAGAGATACGGTCTGTTGGGAGATACAACATTCTATTAGGAGATGCAACAATCTGTTAGGGGATACAGTAGGTCTATTTTCATGTGAAAGTACTGATTTTGTGCATGATGCCATATAAAAGCATTGTGATCTCTCTGAGGGACCTAGTTCTTAGTCTGACCAAGCCCACATAACACCCCTGCACACACACAGATGGAAGATGCTCACATAACACCCCTGCACACACACAGATGGAAGATGCTCACATAACACCCCTGCACACAAACAGATGGAAGATGCTTTTTTTTGTTTATTGTCATAAACACATGTGGTTATCATAGGCAGAACATTATCATTGATATGATTTATTAAGCACAAATTTCATATGTGTGTTCAACCATATTTTTGCATGGGACCTTTTTGGTGTTGAGTGGGATTTCATCTGCTTTCCTTTCAGAAAAATAGACCCAGCATATTGAGTCCTTAAGACATCCATTCATCAGCACAGCTGATGCCCTCACCAAGCAGCATCCCAACAACCATGAAAGTGAACTTGCACAACATGCATTTGTAAATACACACACACACACACACACACACACACACACTGCATTCATGCAGCCAGGCAGATTTATGCATCCTCCTGTGACAGCCGAACGGCAGCAGTGTCCTCGGGTGTGGAGCAAGGCTGGGGAGAGGAGAGAATCCCTGCACTCCATCACAGAGACATGCGTCTGAGACCACAGCTACGCCGATGGTGGGAATCACTTCACAACACCAGACTTCCTCCAACTTCACTAGCAACTACGAAATCGCTTATGAGATCATTTTAAGCTTTATTACACCAATGCAATCACAGGGTCAGCACGGGGCCACATTATTCCATGGATATTGCTTACATAATTTTACAGTAGCTTCTTACAACGTTGACTGCAAACCTTTGGGCAACACGGTGCCAACTGAAAAGGTGAAACCATCATTTTAATGGAAGAGCATCGATACTGTAGAACTGGTTCCAGAAACAGGTTGCTGATTAAGTAGAAGAGGTGGGGTAATGGATGGAAGAGGTGGAGGTGGGGGTGGAAGGGTCTTATGGGGCAGGGGGGGTCGAGACAGCAGGGTGGAGAGGTTCCGAGAGGCGCATGCACGTCACCAGCCTTCTCTCACAGTGCCTCACACCACCATTGAGTCGCAAACAATGACCCGCATCAGATGACAGATGACCCGTCAGTGTGTGTGAAGACTACTCAGGAGATCCTGGCCCATCTGTCAGAGTGCAAGGGAGAAAGCTACTGAAAAAAGCACACATACTCTAACAGAAGCACAGACACACACACATGCACATACATGCGCGCACACACACACACACACAGACACACAGTACACACATGGTGACTTTGGGTTGGAGGGTGAACCCATAATTTAAAATGTACCCACAGTAACTCAACTTTGTCTCTTTGTTACTAGAGTGGTCTGTGGCTTTAGTTACACAGATTAGACCTATAACAGCACAGCAATCCTAAGGGACAGACTGGAAAACATTGCCTTTCATACACAGTGCACAAAGCAGGACTGAGCCGATCCGTTTGCTGATCTGACACTGGGGCGAGGAGTTCACTCCAGAGACGGATTTTAGTCAAATCACTCTGGATTAGGGCTCCACTCTGAGAACACACAGCTGCCTGCTACTCCACAAGCTAAAGCCTACTACTTTCAAAATGGCTTTATTTCTTGATATTTTCAATTAAAAGCCTTTTTTCCACCCCTTTCTCTCTCGATCCACTTCTTCACTAATAACATAATGGCAGGTGGAATGTCATAGCAGGGTGTAATGCAGCTAAGACCTGGCTGCTGTTTTAATGCCTTTCTAATTGGGGCCCACTTTTTAGCACAGTGGCACGTGGAAGGCAAACAGAAATGATTTGTAAAATAACGAATGCGGAACTAATAACTAGCCCTCGTCCTAATGCAGGGCTTTTTGTGAGGTGGAAAAAAAATTGCAAGCTGTAATTGAGTTTTACCTCAAAAAGACATTTTAAACTCATCATTTCATTCCACAAGCTTTTTATGTCACATTTTGCGGAGTGAAAAAAAAACGGAGAGAGAGTGTTTTCTCATCCATTCCGAGGTTAATGGTCAAGTTTGTAGCTTTTAAAATATGGTGAAACCCTGCTGAAAGGATTCGGGTTAATTAAGTGTAGAGCATGGTTTTCTCTGCCTCGCTGGGTGACTTCTTCATGTATTTCCACCCATGTCACACAAACAAATCATGACTCCTTATGAGAAACACTTACCCAAGCAATGTTTCACCTGCACACTACTCAACTTTAATATTAACAAAGTTTTCTCCAAGTCTATTAAAAAAAACAACAAACCCCCCCCCACTAAATACACATACACACGAAAACACCTTTGCGTCTAAAGCTCTAATGTGAAATCCCCTTCTCAGGAAAATTCTCTTTGCATTTGCAATGCAACATCTGTATGACTATAATTATTTCAATTTTTTTCTGCTTGAGATAAGAGTCCTTTTTTACACTAGTTTAAGATAATATCCACAACCCACGCGCTAACAATAAAAGCACAGTCCTGACGTTTTACATAAAGGTCAGGTGACTGCTTCCGTAGAACGGAATTCACCAGAGATGATCGTTCGATGTTCGATGGAAAACTGTGGGGTCGTTACGTGTAATGAATTTGTCTGGAATGGAACAGAGCAATGCTGTCATTTTGATGATTCACATCTACTTAACTTGTGTATTAAAATAAAAAAAATTCTTTGGTTTATGCTCTACTTTGTGGATTTTCAGCTGATCTTTTCCTTGCAGCAAAATGTATGATATCTAACCAGCCTGTCATACAGACTCTGCAACTCCCAGTTAAAATCTTAATCAGTACTTTCCTTGTAGTCTCATGAAGAAATCTAATGTGGTAATTGGACCGACACAGTGAATGACAGTGTACCATAAAGATAGAAAGCACTGTGAATATATCCTGTCAGCAAAACCAGGACAAGTTCACACATGGAAGTGACACATGATTCAGACCTTAAGTGCTTTATGGGCTGTGTGCTGCTTCCTCTTCAATCTGGGCCTTAATAAGCTCCTTTTCACAGACCCAGGTCGTGAGTTGGACCTTCCACCATTCTGAAACAGAAGAGCATCCACACAGGCGGCACAAAGCCCTCTTTCAAGTCAACATTAGTGGCCTGACCCGCGGGTCCTGGTGAATTACTGTCAGCGGGTGATAACACGTCTTTTATCTTAAAACCTCCCTTCTCCCCTCAGGCCTAGGTTAACCACCTGCAAGCCTCACATATATCAGAACGCAATGGTAAAAGCCACAAACTTATCTTCTCGCAGGCGAAATGTGGGAAGTTGTACAAATAAGCCTGGCGCTACTCAGCTGCCATACTCTGGGATAAACAGAGTCCATAAACAGGCATCTACAACTCCACCCCGTTCCTCCTGCACAGGTCTAAAATGGTGCCATGACACAGTCACTAAGAAAATGTGCCTGGGCTGATGGGGCTTCATCCAAGGTTCCTAGATGCTGCATGGCATTTGTTTCTTGCAAAGACTAATGAAGAGAAAGGAAACCATCTGTACTTCATAAAAGCCTATAACCAGAGTTTTCAGACACCATTCCTCAGCCTCTGAAAAAGATTACAGTATTAATCTTCTTTTTTTTTGTCTTCAGTGGAAGGCAAGTTCATTAGACGTGCGGTACAGAGGTGTGCTGATTACGGAAGGTGGTAACACAGTGCCCGTCATACGCTGCGCTGTTCCAGGATCAGGTGCAGTCTCTTTCATCGGTGAACCTTTGAGCGAGCCTCTACCTAATACAGCTGCAGAGCTGTCGTTCGGCACAGGGGAGTTATTCTGTTTGATGTGGTATGGTGCAGTATTAGCATCCAGCGAGGAGGAATATCGGGGCTGCCTGTTTCCTGCAGCGAGCATGTGGTGAGCCACAGCCATGTCTGAGTCAGACGGGGAGAGTGGTTCGGCCTCCCCACACCTGGCACCGACACAGATCTGCAGCCACAGGACCTTCGTCCCACAGCCAAGCCTAATCCCACCAAGCTTAACCACAGCCAAGCTTAACGCCGCCTTTGGGCGCTCTGCTCTGAGCTTGTGTGCGCTGTGCGTATATACGTTGTTGTCTTTATGCTAAGTTGCAAGACTGATCTGGAAACAGCACTTCGACTGTCCTGGATAAGCAGATTCTTAAACATGCCCCAGACTGACTTCCACTATCTTTCTGCTGCACTAGCTAGACCAGCGTCTCACTCAGACTGCCAAATGTATGCTTCTCCCTTCCTCCACACTTGTTCTAGCTGACTAAGGACGACACCTTTTCTTGGATAACTCTTACTTTTGACTTCCTCTGGCCTACACGATCAGGACGAGTGAATGTGTGCGTTAATGTGGTGTTTGGATGACAGATGAGTAGCAGGGTGACATTAGGGGACATTGGGAATGGCAGCAATGCCCGCTCCAGCTGGTAAACTGCCAATGCCAACTGTCTGTCTACGCCAGCAGCCTGCTGGAACATGCCAGCGGAACCTTGTGCCACCCCCTCGACACGCACAGCCCGTCTCTGACCAGCGCTCTGCCACAGGCATCAACTGCTCACCTTCTCATTCACAGCTCAGATGAAGGACTGCTCAACCAGTAAATGAGAGAGCGAGAGTGAGCGAGAGAAAGAGAGAGAGAGGAAGAGAGCGAGAGAGGAAGAGAGAGAGCAAATTATTGAATAAAATTGTCTTCCACAATTTGTACTGCTTTTGTAAGGAAATGCCCAGGGCCCCTTTCCCCAAAAGGGTTAGATCATGAAGATCACTGGAAGATAATAGTAAAAATATCAAGAAGAATATGTTAGAGTTTATGAAGAACTAAAAGCTACAGTGATTTAGAGAAACTCGGCTGTGTCTGTCTATTTGATACTTCAGTGTGTGTTTGGATATTTTAAGCCTACAGCAATACTACCAAACTGGCATTACTGTAAAATGCAAAGCCGTTTATAAGAAGAAGGATATTTATACAAGTTGTTTTAAAAGATTTACAGTATATACTTTCCCTTGTACAGTTAAAAACCAAAAATCTGCTGTGTCTTAAACTGTTTGTTGTTTACGATCCCAAATCTTATAGTGCAGTTCAGAAACCGCCCTCCCTCCACCTTGGTGCTGCAGAGAAGATTTCATGGTGGGTAAACAAACAGAAAAACAAACAAACATGTATATATGTACCACTCAAATATTTCCAGCCAAGAGTGTTCCTAGTAATGAGGGGCTGAAGGAAGGCTAATTGTGCACTAATTGAGCGGTGTTGGACTGTGGACTCTTAACTGTGTATCTGCAAGGTGTTTCAGGTAAAGTTGTGTTTCTAATAAAGTGGCTGGTAAGTACATGTATATGGGCACCTACTGATTACTTATTAATTAAAAGCTCATCTTGTGTATTATATCTTATCAAGCTGCGTTATTAAGAAAAACTAATTCCTGGTGCCCCGACAGGCGGGAGCGAGGATCTCATTAGGTCAGGGTACAGGTGGCCATCTGAGCTTCGTTCCAGCAGGGGAAGCGGGCCGAACCGCCTGTTGCGTCACTGTGGCAGATCCGTTTCAAGGCGTCTGTAGGAGCTGAAAGCAGAGTGGAAGAAGTGGCGGGAGAGAGCGTCGCTTCAGAGCGAATCAAAGGGAAGGAGCTCCAGTGCTTGTGCTATCACTGAGGTGAGTGGGCTCTGAATGTTTAATGATTCCACCACCCTCTTCGGATGAGCCCGCACACACACACACACACACACACACACACACAAGAAGAAAGATAGTCCGTGGCAGACTGAGGGGTTGATAGGCATGCATGAGAGAGACAATGAGAAATTCTCTCATGCGCATGCACACACACTCACACACACACACACACACACACAGTGCACACATCATTCAGATGAGGGGATGTATGGGGATACAGGCTGTCAGCTGAAGAGATGAGTGCTGACAATCAGTCAGTGGGAAAACAATGTTTCCTGTCACTGCGCTCTCTAATCACATCACTATGGTTTTAGTTAAAGCACACTCCCCTCCTGCGCTCTGACACCCAAACCGCTGTTCAAAGAGCCCGGCACCCAGCACGGGGTTGGGGGGAGTGGGGTGGGCTGGGGGGGTGTTGCTGAGACAGCATGCTGAGTTAGAAAGAAACAACTGTGTTTCTGCTCCTGTTATGTTCGCAGCATTGGGAAACATGCAGGTGAGCACAGTGGTGAAAGAGGAAAGACAGGGGATGGGGGCAGGGCGACAGGCAGAGACAGACAGACAGACAGACAGAAAGACAGACAGACAGGCAGAGCGTGCCCGAGAGAAAGACTATAAGCAGCCTGAACTGTTTACCAGAGCATATAGTGCCTGTCAGGACACACTGCTGTCTCCTAATTGGGTCATTTTTGATATGAGGGGGACGGTGCCAGTCCAGTGGCGGGCACGCGGCTGGGGAGCCAAGAGCCCGTGAGGCCCCTCTGGCATGGTATCAAAGCAGGCACGAATGCCGCCTGCAGACAATCTGGCAGAGAGCAGGCAGTGCCAGGCAAGAGCGCGTCAGTATCCACACACAGCCAGAAGGGTGTAATTGCTACATGGGCATTTCAGAGCACTTTCAAAGGACGAGACTTAATCCACATGTGTAGTATGAAATTGGCAGTTTTGTCTCAGCTTCTCACCCAAACTCTTCACCAGTCAGCCATGCCGCCTGCCACTCTCGCTCGCGCCTGTCCTTCACCACACTCTTTAGGCTGGGAGAGGATCTCTAATCTTTCATTTCTGCTTGTTGTGATGAGACTTTACCTCTGTGTGTGTGTGTGTGTGTGTGTGTGTGTGTGTGTGTGTGTGTGTGGGTGTGTGTGTGTCTACATCTGTGTAAGTTTTGAAAGCTTACTGTAAGAGATGCGGGATGGAATCCTTAAACAAGGCACGTCAAACAGCCTTCGGATCATCAATACTATCATCTTCATCTTCACTCCACCCCTTCATCCCCCATAATATTCTAGTGGTACATTAAGAACAAGCTGTCACACTCACACCTGTGTTTGTTTATTTGTTTGAATTGTTGTATCTCTCTCTAATGACTGAGGACTAATCTGAGGATAGTTCTCCTAATGACTGAGAACCACACAAGCTTTTATTCAGAAGCTCACATACTTGCAGACCATCCTCACAAATGCACTCTATCTCTAGAGGATCCAGAAGAAGCTGGAGATCTGGAGACCTCTGATTCTTAAGGTCTGAGACCTCAGCAATCCTCTCGATGACCAGTCGAGCAGGAGACAAAGGAGAAGTCCTCTCCCCATGCTGGAATGACTCACGCCCCTGCCCCATCCATAAAACATGAGATCCGGAGGAGTTCTTTAGAAGAAAGAGAAAGAGAGGGAGAAAACCCAGAGGATGTATCTCTTCTCAAATTCACCCACGCTGTTTTGGCTAAGATGGACCCACTCATACACACAGCGCAGCACAGGGGGAAAAACAGACAGAGAGGAGGGAATAAACAGGTGCGGCAAAGAGAGTCCTGCTGAAAAAAAAGGGTGTGTGTGTGTGTGTGTGTGTGTGTGTTTGCGTGTTTGTGTGTGTGTGTGTGTTTGTTCACATTTCCACGTGTGTTCAAAGTACATTTTTGTGTGTATTTGTGGGGGACTCTAAATGTATTGGATATAGCAGGCCTTTGTGTTTCGTGGCACAAAGAGGGGCCAGTAGCACCAGGAGCAGAGCACCTGTTCAAAGAGGCCCTAAAAAAGCCAATGGAAATCTCTTCAGACTCTATCAGGGTAGCACACACTAGAAGCAAACTGCCCAGAGGATCTTTACCGAAAGCTCTCTGCACCCTTTCATCACCCCCAAGCTGGCAGTTCACGCACACAAACATACAACGTACAAATGCGTACACATACACACACACACATACACACACACTCCCAAAAATTCATACACACACATGTTCATGCACTCGCACACACACACACAAACACACGCACACACACACACACAAAACACCTACTGGAGATCCCTTCTCACACACACAATAAATGCATCAAAAAACTGAGAGAAGGAGCAGAGTGCTTATTTCAACAAACACACAGCAGAAGAGGGCCTCCTTCTCCCAAAGCAAAAGCCCCCCCCCCCCCAGGTAAACAGCATCCCCACTCCTGTGCTTTCAGCTCTGGGCCCTCCACTCCCTGTTCAGAAGGCGATCCCGGCGTGCTGAGCTGGGGGTGTACTGTATGCAGAGCCCTCTGGGCACAGGCACCCAGACTCCAGTAAACACTGTCCACGTATCCTCCCCCAGCCACCCACCCTCCACACCACGGCTGCCGCGCTCCCCCTCCCCCCCTCTTCCTGGCCCTCTCTCCCCGATCCCCCCACCATGAATCAGAGGACCTGTCGCCATGCTACCTGTCAGAGCACAGGCGCACCGGACCAGGCCTCCTGCACCACAGCAAATTAATGAGGGAGCTGGGACACAGGCAGAGAGAGAGAGAGAGAGAGAGAGAGACAGAGAGAGAGAGAGAGAGCGTGAGAGAGATGGGGAGGAGGAGTTATTTGCCCAAAGATATCTGCAGTGTTTCTAGGAGTATTGCATCATTCCCCAATATCCATCTCCAGTATTATAGTATAGTATTGTCTCAGACGACACTGCCAGGCCTGTGGTAAACACTCTTACAATTAACCATGGCCTTGTGACTACCTTGGTGTCACAGCTAAATATTGTTTCAGGTCTAGGCGGTGACACTGCGAAGCTTCTCTGAATCCCAGCCTGATGAACACGCTGTAGCTGGTGTAACAGTGACACACAGCACGAACCGCAGCCCTTGTTCAAAAGCTGAGTTCTTTATCTCTGAGAGGAAGGACTGCTTCCTGAGTCGCTAATTACACTGTCATAGGGTTTGCACTCTCTCTCCCCACTGCGTGTGTAAAGAAAGGTCTCCTGTGGGGCCTGTATAATAGGGAGAGGGGAGCTGCCACCTCTGGGTGTAAGGTGACAGGGCGTTCGGCTGTCAGCACTAGTTTGGCGTGAGGTGTTTGAGCAGGGGCAAGACAGACAGAGTTCACAGCCAGCGGGCGAGGCGGTATCTCGGCTGTGTCACTAGCCCTGTGCGCCTGCGGGCCCCTCGAATAACACTGCGCCTCCGACGAACTTCGTCATCGCTCTCTCATCACCGTGCCAAATTATCATACGCCCTGACTGCAGCTGGAGCCACAATCACAGGAAGGAGGCCCTGATTCAGCCCGGGCGCAGGCTCCGGAGGGCCCGCCAACTCCCCTCCACCCGCCTGCTCTCCTCTCAGCAGATCAAGCTCTCTCTCTGTCTCCGTCTCTCCCTCCCTCCCTCCCTCCCTCCCTCTCTCTCACCCGCACTCTTTGCAACACTCCCTCTCTCTCCTGGCGTCCTCCCTGCTCCCCTCTCGGACTGTGGGGTTCTCGTGCGAGAGCCCCATTTGCTGTGACATATGGTGAACAAGTGCACGCGGGCGCAGGAGCGGCCCTGTCTGCAGGCCTGACTTACTGTCATCCCCCCGCCGCCGAGCGAGGAAGAGGAGGCAGAGGGGGCACAGGGCGAGAGACAGAGAGAGAGAGAGGGAGAGAGAGAGAGGGAGAGAGAGATAGAGAGAGAGAGAGAATGGGAGGGAGGCAGATCTTTCACCCTGGAGACACATTGGCAGTCCTGAGATTGTATGGGGTAATCAATCTCATTGCCCAGCCGCCCGATCCCACAGCGGGCGTCACGGCAACAGGGCCTCTGGAGCTGGGGGTGGGGCAGTGAATAGAAGCAGCAGGGAAGGAATATTCTTTATTAAGAGTCATTTGTCGTCTAACACGGCCCAGCAGTGGGCAGGTGATGAAGCACCACACCACAAACACATATGATTACTGTCATCATCGCAGCCATTGCTTGCTCTGGATGCTTTTTCTCCCAGGTTTGTCCTCCTAAAGCAGCAACCATCCAATGACTTTAACTCTCCCCTCTGCAGGACAAACGGGACTGTGTACACATCCTTACAGGGTATGTGAAGAGTTTAGGGATTTGCTTGTTCAGAGGTTTGTTTGATATCCTGTTGGGACAGTTTTATACTATTATAAAACTACAGAAATTCAGAAATAAATAAATAAACAGAAGAACCGTAGAAATCTTGTTGTTGAGAACCTTCCGATTGTTTTGCCATAAAGAGGAGAACAAAAGCTTAAACTGGAAGAAAATCCAAAAAATATCCTCAAGGGCCTTTTTTTACTGTTAAATGAAATAATTAGACCCAACTCCCCCACGGTAACACTTTTTTAAAATTTCATTTTAAGAGAAATAATTAGTTTTTAGCTGTGCCTGCAAATGTGTGTGTGTGTGTGTGTGTGTGTGCATGTGTGTGTGTGTGTGTGTGTGTGCAGGCACACACATGCGTGCTTTGCGCCTTTAATCTTTAATCAGTGTGAAGTAGCACCTTTAGGCTAAAAGGTGCTGACGATCTCCCTTAGCTTTGCAGAGCTGCTGCAGTTCCACTGACTGGCCACATGGGGTGCTGACGGCAGGATGCTTATTAGACATGCATGCCAGTGGCAGAGTCGACCGAGCAGTGAGTAAAGCTGGGCGAGGAATCCTTGGCTTAATTGGACCGTGAGGTTCACAGGAAGTCCCATCTGTGGTACAGGAGACTTAATTATAAACAAACCTCCCTCACTATTGATGTGCGGCTAAATCTCGATGGAGTAAAAAATAAGAATAATCTCAGGTACCCTCATGGGTTATTGCATACAGCAAACATCTCCAGTTCATTGGCCAAACAAGATTCAAAGGCAACAAGGGGATGACAGGAGAGCAGCCCAAATCAATAGTGGCACTGCAAATAAATAAATAACGTGAGGGCCAACAGACATTTTTTGTTCAACCATTTTGGCCAAAGGGCTCAGATAACTGACGCAACCTCAAGAAAAGAGCTCTTTGGTCCCACTTGAAGCTCAGAACCGAAGATCAACCTTCCCTTGAGGTAGAACACTTAATCAGCTTGCCACCCTTAGTCACAGCCATGTTGGATTTCCACACCGGTGTTTGTAAGTTCACAAAACCCCTCTCGCACACACAAGCCCTACTCTGGAAGGCAAACCGCATTAGCCGTTAAGCCTCGGGATTTCCTAGGGAATGAGTTCTGCTGGTTGCCTTTATGCAGGACCACAGCACAACATGAGCTGGGCGTCTTCGGTGCAGCCGCGCTTGCAGGCACTTGTATTAATTGAGCCAGTAATTGAACAGTTGTCTTCATTAGTTCCAGTGCTACGCACCCAACTCTGCGCTCAGGATTACCAGCGATGTGCTCCATGTGGAAAGATGCTTTGAGACCCGAGGCGGATTTAGAAAGCATCTCAACTCTCGGCCCTAAAATCTCAGAGAAGATACAAATGCTCACTGACGTCCACCGCTGGCACGTTGCCCTAACAACCATGCCGTTTGGAAACAAGGAGACATGGAGAAAAGGATATAACAACGGAGAGACTGGAGAAAGGGATATCACAACGGAGAGACTGGAGAAAGGGATATAACAACGGAGAGACTGGAGAAAGGCATATAACAACGGTGAGAGAAGAGCACGAGTAACTGTCTTATCGAACCTGCCACACCAGCCAATCAAACATCAGTCATGGTTCCTACCCCTCATGGGCAACAGCTTACAACCTTAAGAGGCTGAGGTGAAAATGTCTTCAAACTAGCAGCTACTCTTCTCATCTAATTTGTTCTAAGATGAAAAAAAAGACAAATAAACAAGTAAAGAACAGATGTGCCCAGCTTTGGCAGGCTGATGCACCGGGGGTCAGGAGGAGTGGAGAGAGAGATAAAGTGAAATGAACAGAAAGGTCTCTGACCCCCAGCTCACAGATTGAAATGGCCAGAACAAGCCGCAAAATCTTCACATGCAAATAAAAGCAGAGTCTGACCTCATCCTGAGACTGAAGAGGTTTAAATGAGTTGCAAAAAAATAAAAAATAAAAATCAGGCAGAGAGAAAATGGTAATTTGACTTCTGAACAGACATTCACAACCTTCTTTAAGGTGCATTTTAATACACCAACTGCAATTTGCATCCAGTAAACCCTTTCCAATTATTACAGCATGAGGTGGAAGCAGGCAACAGCTCCAGAAACACACGTTATAAAAAAATAGATAAGAAATCAAATCCAGTAAAAAGCGAGGGTGGTTTTCAGTAGACCAGGGTCGTGTACCCTTTGATTCTGTGCGGTGTTTAGGATACCTGTGCCATACACTGCAGGCCTTGTGGTGAAATGATTGTGGAAGTGCTTTCAGACCTTCCTCTGAAAGTGAAAACTAGTGCCATTAACAGCTACATGATGTTATTGACTATTATTGGCTTTGGGTAGAAATACACTTTACAATATATGACAGTTCAGTAGTGTTTTAGTTGAGAAATGTAGCACATGACTAGTTTAGAACAAAAACCTTTCACACTGTATGGGGGCTTTTGACAGAAGGCAGAATAGGGGTGGAGTTAAGTCTTACTTTAAATATCACGCATAATGTGTATCAGATGCCTCACACCTGTTTGCAAAGAGGCGTGACACCTCCCTCTTCTTGCGGATTTGTCGATTTCCTAGTAGCTAACAGCTTCACGATATGGAAACTGATTGCGCAAAACTGGAACAAACAACAACGCCCGTAAGCACCTAAAATTGATCTTTTATGAATATTCAATGAGGGGGAAACTGAACTCCTCATTTTCACCTTCCCTCCTTTCTCTACATTGCAGCTTTTTCTTTGCTGCATAATTAATGAGCACAGAGTGGAGTGTGAATGTGTTTGTGAAATAAAAAATAGTGGAAGACATGACTTTCATTCCACTTCCTTGTGATAAAAGACAAAAAATACTGACAGTAGATATTATATATATATATAAGACATTTGTTTCATAATGAAAATTAAATTAGTTACAATAAATGATTAAAATGTAGCCAGAAACAACAAACAAACATGAGAGCTGTTTCTGGAGATAACAGAGGTGATACACATGAAACATGCACTAATGAACTATTGTGGAACACACACACACACACACACACACACACACACACTCCAGCACAACTGGAGTTGAAAAATTCCCACCCTCATACAGATTTGTTTCTCTGACATCAATCGCTGATGCTGTAATTTTCCCGACCTTTCCATGCATTCTCTCTCTCTCTCTCTCTCTCTCTCTCTCTGTGCGTGATGTGCTTTTAAAATGCATGTGTGCCATTTGCCTTCAAGTAGACAATTGGGTATAAAAAAGAAGAAAAGAAAAAAAAACATATATAAAAGAAAGAGATGGTAGCAGCATATTTGCTCGCTAAAGAGATCTGCTTATTTTCCAAAGGTACACAGATACCCCCAGGAATAGATTTACTGGCCTAGAATCGGTTGTCAGAATTTGATACATTCAGAAGTTATGCAGAGAGCCGTCTAGACAAATTCATGCATTTGTGATCTATCCCCGTTGCAGTGTGCTGCTAGGGAAGAAGAACATTAGCAGTGGGTTGGCTCCGGGCAGGAGGAGAACAGAACAGGTACATGAGAGAGTCAGAGATAGGTAGACATGTAACCCTTGCCTAAACAGGAGGACTCCTCACAGCCCTCCCTCGGCTATAGAACTAGACGAGCAAGGGGAAAAGCTGCTCACAGGGTTAGAGCAAAGATGAACATACTGAGAGCATCTAAAGCTCTCTATCAAAGATTAGGGATCTAGCAAAGATTAGAGATTGGGTTGTTTTCAAAAGAAACAAAATGAGAGCAGAGATACAATCTACAATGTAATTCAGTCTAACACCCAGTTAAAACCACCTTCTTATTTATTTGGTCCCAGAATGTTTTGGCTGGTTGTGGCTTGTTTTGTTTGTTTTGGTTTTTTTGGGGGGGTTTGAATGCCTTACAACTGCAGAAGCAAAACCATTGGTGAAGAATCCAAAAGTTGAATAATAAAAATTCGTTGGTTCTGAGCAACTCAGCAGTTCTGTTCCTAATTCACCACCTTTGAGAAAACATTCTGGAAAAACAACTAGAGGACCAGTATAACAAATCAGAGACGACGCCGACGCTGACCCTAAAACTGCTCCGGCTGCTCCACCTAGAAGGCTTCACTCTCTTTTTATTTAGATTTGTTTATGGACCCACATGTGCGTTTCTCCACCCGCCGGCAGTGCAGAGACAGCAGCACTGAACGCCTAACGGCCAGTGTCTTCCACCCGCTAGCTTTTGCTGACCATGTTCTCTCTGTAAATACTTCGGATAAGTATTTTGCTCATGTGTTTAGGCAAATATCAGTGGGGTGGTGGCTGTTTGGTGGCCATTAAGATGCAGAGAGTGGTGCTCGCTCTCAGACACCGTCTCTGTGTGTAAAGGTCAGCAGCCCCCACCCACCCCCCCGCCGTCCCCATCACCCCACCCTGGGTAAATAAGAGCCCTTATACAGATGTGGCCAACTGGGGAAATGCTCACCTTAAAAGGGCATTAGGCACCACAGTGCTGCAATTTACATCCCTCCATTCAAGTCATCCCACACTCTTTCTCAGTAAAAACGGAGGATCATTTATTTATACCAAAGTTATATGAATTTAACACCACCACACTTCCCTCCTCCCTCGACTATTTCTCCTTCACACCCAGCTGATGCCTCCCCAAATTGCTTTTCTTTCATTGTGCATTGCATTATGCTTAAGCTCCAGCAATGTTTACACTCCATGTAAATGCAATAAATGAAGGTGGTACTAAAAGAACAAAGTACCTCTCAACGTTTTAGTTGTTAGAAAGCCCTGTCTGTCCTGCTCAAGTCTGTCAAACAGCAAAATAACATTGTAAAAGAAACTTCAATCATAATACTTTCTTTTTATCGCTGTTTTATTCTGTCCCAATGACACATTTATTACTGTTGAATTATTAATTATTTTAAAAAAAACAGTAATTGTTCAAAAACAATAGAATAAACCAAATTTAGAAACAAGGCAGAAAAAACAGCAATTGATGGAGACTCTTAAGTTGTGATTTTTACTGATGTTTTCCCAAACCCCTGAAGCAGCTTTCAGTGTGAACGGTTCACTCTCAAGCTTCGAGCAGTATCTGTCTCTCCAAGCCTGACAGGTATCTCTGCTGTCAGCCTGCATCAGACCACCAGCCTAACCTGCACTGGCAGCACCTGACTCCCCCATCAACACACCTCAGCTCAGGCCTACCCACTACTCCGGCCCCAGGCATGGCTGGGCCTAGCGGCGGCCCTGGATGTTCTCACGGACTGCAGGGGCGGTAATGCTACTTTTGGCAGACTGTCTGTGAACGTGGTTGACAGGTGGATCTCGGGTGAATGGAGTGAGTCATTCGTTACACGTTTCTTGGATTTTCTGTTCTCTGCATTTGGCACTATCTCCCTCAGACTTTCAATGCCCCATTTCATTTTTTTTTGTGTGTGTGTGTTGTTTTCAGTTTTCCCTGTCTGTTGTTTTCTCATTATTTTAGCCTAACAGATTGTTTGGCCTGTAGATTTTCTCTATTCTTCCTCTGCTTTCATAACCCATTATATCACCCTCACCTGCCACACACTGATTTTTCGTTTTTTTTTTAACACATTATTCATTCTAATTCTGTTTTCACCCTCCCATGTAGAGCATCCCATAACCCCCCTCTATTTCATCTCTTTCTCTTCTTTGTTTTCCCCTCCGCATTTGCCTGTCTTCACTGTGACTGCACCTCCGCTTCCCTGTGTGAAGGTCTCTGGAGGCCTACAGTGTGCTCGGTCCCTGTTTGGCTGCTCCCACCGGAGAGTAGGGAGCCTGCAGGGTGTGGCATACTCCCTTGCTGTGATGGGCCTGGTTCAAGCAATGGTTTCCCCCAGTGGGAATTTTAACCAGAAACAATGGAGAAGTTAGCAGAGCAAACAAATGTGTTACGTGGGCATTTGTTTGCACTGATAAAACTGTTGTACTATTCTGCTGGATTATGGTAGGGCAGATAGAGTGTATTTGTGTGTGTGTTAACATTGTTTAATTAGCTGCAAATTTAATGCAGTTTTAACCACCTACGTATACTTACTACAGTACACTGCAGTTACTCAAAAGGAATCATTTATATATATATTTTATTTTATTTTATGGACTCATATATATGTATATACATATAGTAAGATAGCAGAGGTGTTTAAATTGTAGTGAATTGTTCACAAGGTTTCCACAGAAACAGTGCTTCTATCTATATTTAGGCAATCAGTCAAATCACAAGTAATAACTATAATTATAGCTATAAACATGGAGGAGACAGAAGACCGAGGTAATCCCCACCTCTGGACCTCTAACTTTTATACACCCAGTGAAGACTGAGCTCCAAGTCCACATCACTTGAAGGAACTATTTTGAAAAACAAATACAACAGAACTTAATATAACACCTACCACTCCCTAGCAGCTAGACATCTGGCATTGTGTACTTAAGGAAAGGATGTTCAACTGGGACAAGGACAACTAAAATATAGAATGTGTGGGGGTTTTTTTTGTTTGTTTTTTTTTCATCCATTAGTCTTTTGTATGGCAGGAAGCTAAGAAGGTACAAGCTCTCGTGTTTTAGTTCTAAACAACAAAAATGAAGTATTGTAAAGAACAAGCACAACTTTACCTCAGTAAAGGCTCTCACAAAAGCCTGAGAGGAAGATGAAAGGCCTTCTCTGTCAGACCCCATTTTACATGTGTCAGGACAACCTTGCATCCGCGTATTATTAATGGCACCCTTGCTGGCTGTCATCTTTTTTTCTGCCTTGTCTCATATTTGCCTCCTGTCCCTACCAAGCAGTGGCACAAGGCTATGCCTGAGACCGCCATCCTGGGACAGTCTCTCTCTGTCAGGTGTAGGGGGAAGAACGCAAAGACACAAATGCAGAAGTAGGAAGAGCTTTTATGCAGGGTTTGTAGGAAAGGGGTTTGTTTTGATATCTCCAGATCTCCCATTGTGCATGTGTGTGTGAGCCAGTATTTTGTGAGGAAGCCGGGTGGGGGGGGGGGGGAAACAAATAGCTGCATCTGGAGAGACGTGTGGCCTTCGCTTAAACAGAGCCATAAATCAGAGTACTGACGTGGAGAGAAAGAAAGAGAGAAAGTGAGAGAGGTGGGAGAGAGAGAGTGAAATAGAGAGAGAGAGAGAGAGGAATAGAAAGAGAGGAAGTAAGAGAGAGAGAGAGGGAACTTAAAATTGCTTTGGCTCATTCTCTCCCACTTCTTTTCACATTTTTGTTGATTATTCCACCTCTTTTTATTTTTTGTTTGTGTGCCCATTCACCACAGCCTTTTAAATGGTATCTCTTTTAAATGGTATCTCTTTTAAATGGTATCTCTCAGATGCATTAGCCTTTCTCCTCGTCTCTGGCACCACTGCGGCTGGGTTAAAAGTTAATAACCATAAGCCTGCTCCTTCCCGTGGCTGCTTCTCCCGCGGTCTCAGTCGCCCTTCTCTCTCCCCCGTCCTGAGCAAACTCTGCCCGCACTCCCCAGGGCTTGCAACCAAATGTCACGGCCATGTTAACCCCCATCCAAATGCACGCCGCTGCCCCTCTCTTTCCGTGGGCCCTGCATACATTCCAGCCGGCGTGCCGTCTGAGTGGAGGCAGGCACCCCGGCCTCAACCACAGTTCAGCGCCTGGAGAGGACACCCGGGCGCTGCAGCCCAGCCAAGGGCAATGCATGCTGGGGGTCGTGCAGTGAGCGCACAGCCTTTTAACACGCACACGGCCTCTAGGACTGTGTTCTCAGTTAAACAGTATGTCGTTGGGTATATAAACATTCATCATATGAGACAGCAATGCCTTTTAAGACCAAAACCAGGGTTAAACTTAATCAAAAATGAGTGAGCACACTTTGCAGTCCACTGCCCTTTAAAGTAGTGGTGGTGATTGTGGGCTTACATGCTTGCTGCCTAAACAACCCGATTAGCTGGACTAGCTGTGGTAAGTGAGGTTAGATGAGGTGAGTGATAGCTGGAACTAAACTCTAGTATCAGACCTGGGTGTCCCTGTGATATAGCACTTCTGAAGCACGCCTGCTGCGAGGACGTTTGTGGTATTTTCTAGAAAAAAGAGCTTAAGTAGGTTACAAAGCACTTGGGTGTCCTTTGCCATTCTCACCTCTGGCTCATTCATTAGGAATCTGGACTTAGAATCCTATAAAGGTGTATTTATTAGAATGTGTGTTGTTAAAAATAAATCTGAACTGAATTGATGAAAAGCCAGCTACTAGCAAAGGGTTAACAGAGGACTAGCAGGTTCTGGAAAGATGTAGCTTAGACACCAGCCGTCCGGCTAAGAATAGAGGAGCACAACACCCCCTCATTCCCTGTGATATGAAAACAGACTGAGCCATTCACTGAGGGGACTTAGTTGCTATGTATGGCATCTCTCCACATCATCTCTATCTGACTTGGGAGAAACACACCCTCTTACTACTAATAAAATAAATGATTGTAAATCACAGTCCTATGATCTTCCAAACTGCAATATTCATCTGTGTACTTCAGAGAAAATGTATCATTTGGAGACTCCAGGGGAAGCAGCTAAAGGTTAAAGTAGTAATCCAGGGAGGACTTGACTGTCTCTGAAGATCACAGGCACTGAGCCACTGCACCACAAAGGCTCCATGTGTCAGCTAAATAACAACAGACATGTATTTCTATGGCTTAATGGATTGCATATTTATCACATATCTGAACCCCATAGATACTAGAGAATATTTGATCATCCACCTGCTTTATGACTAAATGAAATCACTACAGTCATCAAATCATTAATTAACTGACTATAACTAAATAAAAATTAAAAGATAGCATTTAGTAACAGTAACTGAGTAGACTGGAGAACAATGCATGCAACCCTAGTCTGATTATTAATACCAGTGTGTATTTTATGTATAATGTAGTACATGTATGCATTCTCTTCTTTTCTTGTCATGCTTTGGAACCTGCTGCTGCTAGTAAGTTTAACAAGCAAGTTCACTAAAGTGCCAAGATGCTACATAATGCAAGATGAAGACATAGTTCTTTCAATAGCTAAGTTTAGCTAGACAGTGCAAAAAAGGATTACATATATATCTAGCATCTAGTTTGGTCATTTTTCTTCTTCACATGAGCAAAAACTTCATGAGTACCTAGTGCATAACTGACTGTACAACTTTAGGCATAATGTATCATGTGGATTTCTGTATAAATTATTAATTTCTAAATGTCACTCATAGTATTTGGGATAATATCAAATGCAAACGTGAGGATGAGAATATCTTGAAATAAGATGCAATATAAAAATAATATAAATCTAAAGAGCATAAAGAGAAGCTTGAGGAGGGTAATAGTGGCATTCATATTTAAAATGTATGAAATTTGAGAGGTTCACAGTCGCTTTTCCCTGCAGACGCAGAGTCGCTGTAAGAGGAGCACGAGGAGCGTTTCCTCTCAGCTCTGGTTTGTTGTGTTTGCTCGCCTTTGCATGATTACTATTCTACTCCACACCAGCCCACAGCACCCTGGAACACGGGCCCAGCCCCCCCTGCCCCCCTGCCCCCCAGCTCGGACGTTTACACCCCAGCTCTGCCCTGGACTGCACCAAAAGCACCACCAATACTGCTGATGATGACAATGGCCACACGAAGATGAGGATGAGGATGGCAATAGACGCAGTGCCGAGATTAATAGTAATGCCGACGATGGTGCGGGGGAAGAGAGAAAGGCCTGTCGGGGGCTGGTGTGTGTGTGTGTGTGTGTGTTGGGGGTGGGGGGGGGGTTGCAGTGAGGTGTGGAGGAAAAGCACCCCCACCTCGGGCAGTGCTCCAGGCTGGGGCGTCGTGCAGGGGTCCACTATAGCACGATTATACAGGAGGAGCACAGACGCTGCTAATCTTGCTGTGGGAGGGTGCGAGGCATTGAATGACTGCAAACGGGAGAAAGAGAAAAGAGGAAGAGAGGAGGCAGATGAGATGAGGGAGAGAAAAGAGGGAGGAGGAAGGGAATGAGAGAGAGAGAGAGAGACTGAGAGAGAGGGAGAGAAAGAAAGAGAAGCCCCCTTAGCAGCGATTATGAAATGGTCTGTCACAGATTAGAACCGCAGGGAAGCAGAGGAAGACGAGCAGCAGCCTCCCACAGACACACAGGCTAGTGAGGACGCTTCTGCCCAGATTACCTGCGGATATATGCTACCAGCTGCTTGCACACACACACACACACACACACACACATAGATAGCAGGGTGAGAGAAAATGAGAGGGAGGGAGACATAGAGAAGGATGAGAGAGAGGGTGAAAACAAACCTAAACCAAATAGGCTTGCAATTTATAGAGGGGAAAGCAGAGAGAGCGTGAGATGGAGAAAGAGAGAAAGAGAAAAAGAACAGTGCCTGAGGAGAAAGTGAGAAATACAAGAAAGATGGGGCTGGAAAAGCTGGCTACCAAAACAGCAGTGACTAAAAAAGGCCTGCATGGCTATTGTGTGGATGGCAGAGGGCTCTGCAGATAAACCCACATCATTTATCTGGGTCTTATCTTTTTTTTCCTCGAGAGCACTGCCATTTAGATTTCCTTTCTGTTACTAAGAGCAGAGAAAGAAGTGTATGCGTGTGTGAGAGAGAATGGATTAATTATAATAGGATTTCTCAAGTCAAAGTCCTGTGTTGTCATGCTTGGTAGCACTCTAAAACATGTAGAGAAACAACCATGTAGAGGTGAACATTTCTCAGCTTCTCATTAAGTAATTGACATAAGCTGTTTCTGGAGCTACACCCATAAAACTGTCTGTTGTCAGAATGGGCTTTGCCACTGTCTCATGAAAAATCAGAAGAGATAGTGAAAACATCATTCTCTGATTCACAGGTAAAGGCCTGGTCATGGACAGATGCATTTAGTGTAAACAAGAATTTTAAAATTATGTTTTAATTGTTTTTCAATATTAATATTCAATAAGTCTCAGTCAAGTTTTGTTGTTATTTTTTGCCAAATTACTCTAGTCATTCAGCTAGTTGTGATTCACACACACACATACACACACACACACACGCCACACAACAGACAATGCATCATTTATTTAGTTCAATTGTTTGGTTGTGTTTCAAAACAAAACTGGTAGATGTTATGCACACAAATACAATTTTTATCTCACAACGACTCAACAGTCACGCGCAGCCCCGTTGTCATCTCTTGTATGAGCCTCCACCGCAGTACAAGGCCGGATGAGAAGAACGGCCCTGCGAGCTGAGGGACTCCACCCTGCTGTCCTGCTGCTGCTCGGTGAGCTTCTGGGAGCTCGACACCATGGTCGACGCATGTGGAGACACGGGCCTGGAAGTCTTGAGTTATTACAACATCACTCTCGCCATGCCTGTGACAGCCTGCGCTAGGCGAAGATAATTGCCCTTGCACTTGCCAACTAATGAACATAATTACACGTTATTTCCCATTCACCCCGTGATTAATTGTTACAACGTTTCTTTGTTGGGTTCCCGACAAATTGCCACTTCGTAATGACACTATTGCATCTCTGCTGAGCACACAATCAAAAATGGCACAGGCACTTCGGCAGGCAGTCTGGGGTCCTCGAGAAGCGAGTTAAAATTCAGGAAGTGGACTAAAGATAAAGAAATCTGAAGACAACACGGGGAGTCAAGAACCTCAAAGGCAACTTTAAAAATGGTGGTTGTTTCACTTCGTGAAACCAGTGTCAGTTAAAGTTCTTTAAAACTGCAGCATGCATTTGTAAATGAGGACATCCTCTAAAAGCAAAAAAGTGCTCTAAAAAGTGGAATAGCCATGGATTTGTTAACATATTTGTATTACTGTTTTAAGCAGATTTGCTCTTGAGCATCAGATACAGCATCTAGTAATATGAGCACACGGAACAAAGGTGTGCTCAGCTAAGACTGTACATCTTTCCCAAATATAAAGCACTGCTTCTCTGCCTATATGTGGCCTCTCAAATGCATGTACATTTGCTGGCTGTAGTTGGAGCTAAAAGGTCTAACCCTCTCTCCAAAAAGTTTTTGGCAAAGGCAAGAAATGTAGTGTTGTTTTGCTAGAAAGTCTTAATTGAGAGGCTGTCACCCAGTTAAGCAAGACCTGTCTTAAGAGCATTTGTTTAATAAGCCATGTGCTAATGCAATAAGGTGCTTATTTCCAATCAGCCATAACAAAGACTAATTCATGCAAGGGAACGCAAGGTAATAAGGTATAACAAAAGGAAAGTAATGCTGGCTGAGATCAAACACTCTGACGTTGCCTTGAAACTGCAATCTGGAGACCTGAGCAATGGACACTTGGCACTGAAAGCCGATAAAACAAGGCTGCATTGGTACATTGTGTTTGAGGAAGATGAAGAGCTGGTTAAGATGAAGGCTCACGTTGAGAGCTGTGACCCTCTTTGAAGCCCTGTTCTCGTCCCTCTGTGTGATTGATTCACTTGAGCGGCAAATCGTTCATACTGACAAATCGCTCGGTGACACCACAACACAAAACTGGGCTCGCACCATGACACCTAACCTGTGAGGAGAACCAGAGCCTTGGGAGGGAGAGATAGAGGGAGGGAGCAGGTTTTGACCCAGCAGGAGACAGTGTTACTCTCCACTACAAACCACCCCCACTCCCCAGGAGTGATGTATTCCCCCTCAGTTCATTTATCCAAGGCAAGGGGACCTGTGTGTGTGTGTGTGTGTGTGTGTATAATGTGATCCATCTCTAGGCTGTTTGGGAGAACGCAGTGTCCCTGATCACAGACGCTATCAATCTCACTCTGAGGGTGACATCAGTGCAGCTGTCACAGGCATCACTACACAAACCAGAAAACACTGTACCTGCACTGTAAAACTCAGCCGTTTGGTAAGTGAATGGATCGCTCAACATTACACAAACGATCTACTTCAGATAAGCGTAGCGTCTGTCCATAATTCCCCAACAATGATGCTCCACTTTTTCAGCATGTAAGCCAAACACTGGGTGTTACAGTGCAGGCTGTTGTGCTTCACTGTGGCATTGAACCAGAAATGTCAAGGCCAAATAACAGTAGAGTAAAGACAGCACACATCAGTAGCAACGGCAGTGTGTAGAGGTACATACACACACACACACACACACACACACACACACACCCATGCACATACACACCCGGCACTGCCACACCCACACCTAAGTGCTGCCTCATCAGAATCAGCAGGCCATAAAGGGCTGGGCCTGTTCACCCTATACACTGTAGACTGATCAAATTAGGTCTGACCAAAACATGCCATTCAAACACGATGGGGCAGAGTCCACACACACACACACACACAAACACACAGGTATGCACACCCACACGCACACACATGCATAAAGCAAAGCCCAATTCATACTCTGACCTTGGGACCAATTAGCATGACTGGAGAGCCCTGAGCAGAATACAGAGCCTGGCCTCATACTGACATGCTCAATCTGCATGTGTTGTCTGTCTGCGATTGAATACTTGTCTTCAGCTGTATCGTAGTCTTCACACAGCCACCTACTGACACACAGTCACCTACTCATCATAATCACCGTGGTATCTGGGCCCATACATTTTTGCTCCACAAACTATACACTAATTCACAAATGAGTTAACTAACACTACCACTATTTGAACACTTAACAATTAACTCTTCGTTCTGAATAAAGAATAAACTATTACACATTTACATGTAGTAATATTAACTCTATTGCTTAGAATTTAGAGTACTTGTTTCACAATAGTTTGGTGTTGCTGTACTTCTCTCCCTTTTGATTAAATCTGTAGACTTGTAATAACTACTAATGAGTACTGAATGATTAATCTAAATGCATCATCATTTGAAAACAAGAAAAAAGAGTGTTTTTAGCATATTTCTGTGTATAGTAACTATATGAATTTATCTCTGAAAAAAACTTGAGTATTTTATCTCTGAAAAAAGCCATGAGTATTAAAAATAATATACAATATACACCTTATTGTAAATAAACTTGTAGAATAAAGGGTCGAGACATAATACATTATACAAACCAGCTAATTTAATTGGACTTTATATTATTTATAATGTTAATATAGTTAACACAATATAAACCAGAACATTATTAAAAACACAATCACACAATGAATTTATCAAGCTTGGAGAACGACAAAATATTAATATATATAAAAATATACAGTATATTATAATCAAATTGCAAGAAAACCAAGCTACACTTCAATAAGCATAATGATGAATCAAATCAAATCAAACACATCTTAAGCCGCTTTTTACAAGTGGTGTAGCCATTGTCACATAGCAGCTTTACAGGTGAGTAAAGTTCACTGTTCATTTACAGGCGAGTAAAGTTCACTGCTCATTTACAGGCGAGTAAAGTTCACTGTTCATTTACAGGCGAGTAAAGTTCACTGTTCATTTACAGCCGAGTAAAGTTCACTGCTCATTTACAGGCGAGTAAAGTTCACTGTTCATTTACAGGCGAGTAAAGTTCACTGTTCATTTACAGCCGAGTAAAGTTCACTGCTCACTTACAGTTGAGTAAAGTTCACTGCTCATTTACAATGGAACAGCTTGCTAACGTACTTAAAACACCTTTATTATGTAATAAGTGGGAGAACAGTAGGACTGATTTTTTCATGGATCCAAGTAGCTAAGCAAACACGCTATCTGAATTGTTATTTGGAAAAAAAGTGCATTTGTGTGCATTTGTAACAATGCACTAAAAACTAATTAAACAAATAAAAAATATTTAACTACTGAGTTTTCTAAATGTTCTGTTCATCCCAATACTGGTGACTTTATGTATGACTTGCAGACCATGTTAGCTAATGAGGCATTACTTCAGTATCATTTGGAATTTTGCTTACTTAACCCAGTGTTACGTATCCCAGTGTTATTTAACCCAGTGTTACTTATCCCAGTGTTATTTAACCCAGTGTTATTTAACC
>JAOXYF010000008.1:10866398-10880415 GCA_028565775.1 Sternarchorhynchus goeldii
CAGTGTTACTTATCCCAGTGTTACTTATCCCAGTGTTATTTAACCCAGTGTTACTTATCCCAGTGTTACTTATCCCAGTGTTATTTAACCCAGTGTTACTTATCCCAGTGTTACTTATCCCATTTGATGTTCAAAAATCCTTCAAGTGGCCAATCAACTGTCCTATTCTCCTTTTAGTCCACTACTACCAGTAAAGATCACGATTCTCCATGTAGAACTTGACTCATTTCTGTTTGATTAGTTTAACGCACTATGGACTTCTGATTAGACACAACGTATTGTACTACACTCCCTTCTGATGGGAGCCTCACCAAGATCTCCTCCTTTAATCTTATATCTGCATCAGGAATTTCTGATCCCACATCTTTAAACTTGTTACTAGTCACTTTTGGAGTGGTTACCAGACCTCTTCCAGGATGTTTGGTACTCCTACACCCATTTGTCTATTTCCTTTCTCTTGACCAAGAGGTCATGTAGTGTCCAGTTGAACTGATCATTACTTTGTGGGTGGTGAACAATAACCGAACTCTTGGAGCCAGATCACCAGGCTATCTGTCACAGTACTGGATCACTGATCCACCAAAAGCTACTAGTTCTAGGCTACAATAATTCAGTGATACTCTCTCAGTTGCACTGTCACAGCTTTCTTTTTTTCCAAAAGTCCCCAAAGAGACTAATAACTGCATTATGGCACCAAAGATTTTCTTTGAAAAACCTGGGAAAGCAGAAACCTCAGCTGGGATCCCCCAACACACTCTCAAGCTTCATTCTCACTTAACTGCTCTTCTAGTTCACCAGACTTGGTATACCTGTCAACTTGGTATATTATGGGAACACATACATGTTTCCATTCATAGACCCAGAGTGATACCTAAACTGGAGATTGAAAGAAGCCAGTTAGAATGTCCAGTATTGCTTTAGAGTGTCCATCTTGGCCGTATTAAAATAAATGATGAAGAGGATTATTGGCATTGTACACTATACCTTGGGACTCCCATCAAATTTTTTCATATGTTCTGGTAAGAACCCACTTAAACACTAGAAGGTCCTGTTTCACAGAATTGTTCTTCGGCTGGCAAATGCAGTGGGTTTCTTCTATGCTCCTTATTTCCTACAAAAGCACTTGTCTCAACCCTCCTTGACTGGCATCAATCTCCAATATAAATGGTTTATGAAAATCAGAATATGCCACAACAGGTAATGAAGTTAGCACTTTCCTAAGCTCATAAAACTTTCCTTGCAGTGTTGATCCCACCCAGACGTCAAGGTTATTTTGGGAGTGTTCAGACGGGCACCCAACCAATGCAATGGTGCTGCAATCTTTGCAAACCCCTCCACAAACCTTCTATAATAACTACCAAAACCCAGGAATGACCGTAGTTCAGCTAAGTTAGTAGGAGTCTTCCAATCGCTTACCACCACCACTTCGTCTGGGTCTGTAGCAACTACCTGAGAGAAGAGACCATATGGCAAGGTATTTGACTTGATTTGAAAAAAAAACTGACATTTTGACAGTTTAATCTTCACACCTTCAGCAACCTGAAAAAGACTCTGAATGTGTTGCTGCACAGTGGATAAAAACAACACCATTATCAAGATACTGGACTAGGTACTAATAATGACACTCAGAAAACATGTTCCATGAGATGCTGGAAGGTACAGGGGGCATTTAAATTTCCTAAAGGCATATGACTGAAATCATAAAGACCAAGATGACAAAGCTGCAGTTTTAGACAATCATTTTAACTACAAAGATTCTTCCGTTCACGGCAATAGGAAAGCATTGTCATCTACGCATTCAAAGCTTGTTGGTCAACACATATTTCCATTCCACCATCAGTCTTCACCACCTTCGTGCATGCAACAAAGACTCACAACTTGCACTGACAACAGATTCAACTAAGAAAAAGCAAAGATCTAACTGAAGAGTGTCAGTTAATGCAGAGTCAGATTGGGCTGTAGGACACAGCTATCATATGCACAGCAGAGTAGCCTGACCTGAATATCAATATACCAAATATGATCTAATATAAAAATAACCAAGTTAAAACTTTGTATGTTGATAAAAAAAATAAAACCATAATTTTGTTATTTATGTGCTACCTGTGCAGTGACACTGTATGGTTTACCAGACCACAAAGCAGGTGCTGATCTCAGATTCCATATACCCTATAACATTATGTAAATCCAGCCCAGTGTACTTTTGCAGAAAATAAGCTTATAGTACTTATTATGTGATATATACTATCACACACACTGGATTTAGAGCCTTGAAGAATGGATGTACATGAAGTAAACTGAGTAAAGCCAGTGGAGACATGACCATAATCCACAGCTTGTACTATAACACTCAGGAGTCATAGGCAGCCTACAGCTATATCTGTGCTGTATTAAGTTGAAAGATTTGGTGATTTAATATGAAGGAATATAAACAGGATCCTCCACTAGGTTTCCTCCACTAAGTTCAACAGAGCTGAATAAAGACAAAATAATCCACGGAACTGTATGAATTCTTTGCCTGTCTTGTTGTGTATATTAAGCATGTGTGTATGACATTAGAACACAAACTGTCATGCTAATCTCTTTTGTGGATTTGGTGCATTGGTAGTATGAGTCCGTCAGGTGAGGTTTTGAGGGTAGAAACATAGTGATGATTAGTCCTGTTGTGTCGTTCCATAGATAAACACCCCTCCATGAAATCCAAACATGCACACACAGAAAGAGAGAGAGAGAGCTTCACCAGCATGCCAAATCACTGAATTCCTCTTTACTGCAGATCATAAACAAAGAATCACTATCTATCATCTTGCTCTCTCTCTCTCTCCCTCTCTCTCTCTCTCTCTCTTTCCCTCCCTCTCTCTCTCTCTCTCTCTCTTTTCCTCCTCCCCTCTCTTTCCCACCGGCGCTGAACCTGTCTGATGCTTACACGTTTAATAATGATCAAATATGTTTACATGCTCTAACAAATCTCTACATAATACCCTGCTCTGCTTGCATGTGCATGATAGTGCCTTAGTGTTATGTTAAACACCCTGACATTCATCCATAACAACAAGAGTAAAGGCTTTTATGCCCCGCACTACTTATTCCACTTTATTTTCACAGTAGAATATTCAAGTCCTCATTCAGCAGCAGGTCAACTTCCCTTTCATTCCTTGGATTCTCTCATCATCTACAGAGGTGATGTCATTCTCCGCATGAGTTGTCAATCTGAATTTTATGTTGATGTGTGATTGAATATTGGTGGTATTCATCTCCTTTATACGGTACACATTTTCTTACAGGTGCAGTTTGAAATAATTTGTGAACTCTGTGATGAACAAAGCACACAGTATTTTCCCAGGCAGCCTGCACTGTTATCTTTGCAGAGCTCTGTCATCACTTAATTAAACTCAATTAACTTTACCCCATTTATGACTATATTCTTATTCTAATATTCATGACCCATGATTAGATGTGTATGTTAAAAGTTTAAGAGTTTACGAACTTTCATTTTCGTTTGCAGACATGGTGTGTTTTTGTGTACATGTGTGTGTGTATTTTCAGGTACAGACATGCTGTGTGTTTGTGTATATGTGTCTGTGTATTTTCAGGTGTAGTCATGGTGTGTGTTTGTGTACATGTGTGTGTGTTTGTGTACATGTGTATGTGTATTTTCAGGTGCAATCATGCTGTGTGTTTGTGTACATGCTCTGTGTTTTTGTATGTGTGTGTGTTTGTCTACATGTGTGTGTGTGTGTTTGTGTACGTGTGTGTGTGTGTATTCCTTAGTTCCAGCAGTTATTGGTGGTAGAGCCTCCTGCAGTTCTAGGTCCTAAATGAGTGGAAGAGTTTGTGGCCTTGAAAAGCCGCGTCCTGCCCCGAAGCTACATTATTGAGTAATGCTAATAACCTGTCTTCACTCATTTAAACCAACTTTAACACAATTCTGCAAACTGTGTACACCTTATGAATTTCATACCTTATGAAATAGCAAGCAAGAAGAGTCAGTCGGTTAGTCCATCTCCCTCTCCCTCTCTCCCTCTCCGTCTCATTCTTTCCCTCGCTCTCACTCTGAGCGCCGGTAGCGCGTGTTTGCACAGGTTTTAATAAGCGCGCTGTTTAGGAGAGGCTGTGGTAACGAGCTCCAGCAGGCGCAGCGGTAGCCGAAGCAGCACCGCGTGTTTACTTTAGCAAGCCCTCCGCGAGCTGCAGAGCTCTGCGCGCGCACAGCTTTAGCCTTGTTAATTGGTCATTAAAGGTAGCGGTTTGTGGGCCTCGCTAAATCTTTAAACAGCGCATGAAATAATAAAGGAGAAAGGAGCCTGGCTCAGGACCGCTGTTGGTCATGGCACAAGTAAAAATGACAATGACGGAGCTTTTGATCAGTTTCCTCAAAATTAGCACGTCTTTGAATGATTGATTTATTCATTTTGCCATTTATTAATGGTTTTTTTTGTAAAATCAGTGCAAATTTGCTATATATAACATGATTTTTGTTTCTGCTGGTGAAACTGGTGTGTTCTCTGGTACTGCCTTTACAGTAATACCAGCTTTAATAAAATTTTAGAAACTGTGAAGTCTTTGTTGTAAATAAATTAAATCTTTCCTCAATTTTTGCACAGCTTGTTAATTCTTTCTTCTTGAAAGCCTTTCAGATGTACCTGCTTGATCTGTTTCTTAGACAGTTCAGGACACAGAGGCACTGTAAAAAGGCCTGTGTGAAATGCAAATGAGTACTGGCACCTTTCCGAGATGTGAGTCTATAGTCCTGCTCCAGGATAGTGGCCATTGTGATGCAATATCTAGTGGTGTGTGTAACTTTAGCCCACTGGTTAGCCATCAGATTAGAATCATGTGTCATTTTATATACCGTGAGGTGCAGATGTGTTCTTCCTCACTCAGGAACGTCCTCCACCTTAATGGAGCATGCAAAATCCTAAATATAACATTTCTGTTGGAGTTTAAGTGTGCTTTTCATTACTTTATACTTAAGTGTAGCCCTGCTTCTCTATAAACACAATGTTATTTATAAAACAATTTTATTTTTAAGAATTGTCTACACATCATCGTAAGATTCACTTATTCATCAGTATCATTATCATCACAAGATTCACTTATTCATCAGTACCATCATCATCATAAGAATCACTTATTCATCTGAATCATCATTATCATCATAAGAATCACTTATCAGAATCATCATCATTGTAAGAATCACTTATTCATCAGAATCATCATCATTGTAAGAATCACTTATTCATCAGAATCATCATCATCATTGTAAGAATCACTTATTCATCAGAATCATCATCATTATAAGAATCACTTATTCATCAGAATCATCATCATCATCATTATAAGAATCACTTATTCATCAGAATCATCATTATAAGAATCACTTATTCATCAGAATCATCATCATTATAAGAATCACTTATTCATCATCATCATCATCATTGTAAGAATCACTTATTCATCATCATCATCATCATCATTGTAAGAATCACTTATTCATCAGAATCATCATCATCATTGTAAGAATCACTTATTCATCAGAATCATCATCATCATTGTAAGAATCACTTATTCATCATCATCATCATCATTATAAGAATCACTTATTCATCAGAATCATCATCATCATTGTAAGAATCACTTATTCATCATCATCATCATCATTGTAAGAATCACTTATTCATCATCATCATCATCATCATTGTAAGAACTGCCTATGGATCAGCAGCAGCACCAGCAGCATAAAAACTGCCTGCCAATCTTTTACATGCAGAATTTACAGTGTATTTTCTCCTCAACACTCCAACACTGCATCTTTAATTACATATACAGTATGTTGAGTATGCATGTTTACACACAGCATGTACAATATATAAAAATGCAATGAAAATGTAATATACAGTGTTTACACTTTGGAGACATCATGCTTCGAAATCTTTAGAAACCTTTTAACTACAACTATTCTCAGGCTTACACTTCAAAAGTGATTCAGTTGGCAGTTATGCATTTAAAAGTGCACAAATGCATAAAAAATCAATCACTTCGAATGTCAAGGGCCTTATTTATTAAATTAAAATAATGATCATACAAAATCATTCTGTCTCCCACATGATCATTTATTGATTTTAACCATGATATCTATGCCTACACATGGTTCCTTTCACCCAGTTACTAAGTCTACTGTGGATGTGCATGTGTGCAAAATACCAGCAGTCGTTGTGTGAAATGTGTGTGCGTGCGTGCGTGTGTGTGTGTGTGAGTAACATGACAGAAAGAGAAGGCCATGGGGGTGTTTGGGCGTGTTTGGGGGTGCGTATGGTTGCATGGCAGGGTCCCCCGGTCTCTGTGACATCTGTGAAAGCAGAGGCTCTTTGTTGAGAATATCAGTTCAGCCCGTCGATAATGGAGCAGCAGAGTGTGAAGAGACGGGCGTGACCGAGTGGGCCCCACTCCCCCAGCCCTGATCACTGAGCTCACCCCACACCCCCACACCCTCCTCCCTGGCTGTGTGCACCCCTTTACCCTGGCCTCCTGCTTTTCACCAGCTCCCTTCTTCTCACCCCTGCCTTGCCTTCTATCATTTCATTGTCTCAGCTGAGGAGACGCTCAGTCCACATCAGAACCCAGTGGTCTTAAGTGCCTGTCGAGCACTGCTTTGGGGACCCAGGCTGCTACACAAAGCCTGCTCGCTCCAAATCGCCGGCAGAGCTCCACACTGCGGACTGCAAATGCTGCTGTGGGCCACGGCACTAAAGAACAGCACAGCTCACACATTTTAGGAAACTCTGTCCCAGTAAAAAAGCTGAAGGGATACAGCCACAAAAATGACATTTTCTTCATTTTTAATAAAAGTTTTGAGAGCGACTATGGAGTGAGCTGCAGTTGTTCTAAAAAATAATTAAAACTCTACACTATCTGTGGTATAGTCCCTTACCTGATGATTTCTTTCTTTCTCTTTCTCTCGCTTTCTCTCTCTCACTCACACTCACACACACAAACACACACACACAAGGGGTGAATCAGGTGAATCTGGTCATATGGAGTGGGACCATATTCTCTTGCAGCTGAACTGATTCCTAAAGTCCTGACTGCCATCTACAGGCCACTGTTATTATTGCAATTTTTTTCTCCTGTAACATCAAACTTGGCCGTTATTTTTTTGCCTGAAAAATTAAATATATTATTGGCAGCCAAAGTTATTTTTAAAGTTAAGGTTTTTTGAGGTTATTTTTACTGTTTAGAAAAATATTTTGACCAATCCGCATAGCTGTTCTTTATAAATTTATTTCAACTGTGAAAAATAAAATGTTTTACCATGTATATGGAATTTAAATTATAGAATTAAATAGCACACTTACACTCATTTAAAAACTATATATTTTTAATAACTATATATTTTACAGTGGATACATAGAAAGGTACATGGAACAAAGGCAAAAAAGAAATGTAAGTGCACAAAGAGCAGTCTACTTGAATCAATATGAAGAATTAAAAAATAATTACAGGTAAAAATTACAATTACAGGTAAAAAACTACAATTACTCTTTTACAGTTATTAAATTAGAAAATCTTACATAGTGCTGTGAATCACAAAGAAAAATAATTATTTCAAGAGACACGTAAGAGAAATACACTTAACACCTTTGGTGCAAGTCTAATATTTGATATGCCCAGGGGTCAGAGAAGTGGGAAGTGATGTAGCGCCGGTGCTGCTGTCAGTCTTGCGGGGTACCCGAGCAGCCTGCCCCATGCCAGTACATGACCTGCTCCCACCGCTGTGTTTGCCTAAAGTGATTTTCTCAATAATGCATTAGAATGCTTGTTTATTATTTACTGTTTACACGGGCGAGGCACCGGAGCTGTCGGCGGATGACATGTTCTGCCTGTGTAGAAGCAGCGAGGCCGGCGGAGACAGACGGGCACGCCCGCGTTCCACGCCTGCGTTCCACGCCACGCTCCGCCAGAACCGAGCCCGCTGGACTGCGACATGAAAGACGTCTCCCTTCACACCAGCTCCTCCACACGCACGCCGAGACTGTCAGAGAATAAAACAAAACAGTGGGGATAGAAATGAGGAGATATTAAACGATGGTATTAATATTAATGGGCCTGGTTAACTGGTGGCCGCTGGTTCTATTTTATCTCCTTGTCTTTTTCTACTTGGTGTCCCAATGCAAGGAAGGCAGACGCTGATATGTGGAGGATGAGAGGAGAGCGAGGGAGGTGAGAGGCTTCAAGATCTTCTCCATAGCTCTGCTCGAGGATAATTACCATTTATGGCTGCAGTCCAGAACTGGCCTAAAACTTACTTCAGGAAGAATTCTCATATGAATAGGTTATGAATAGGTTATGTTACAAACCACAAATTCTTCTCTTTTCCATTTGTGGTCTATTTGAATATTTTACATGACCCTTTTAGAGCTTTAATTTAAATGTTCCTATTGAATAGGATACAAATGGGAAAATGAAAAATAGTAATCTGTGACTTCACACTTGTATCTTCACAATAGTTACTGAGCTCTGAGAGGTGTTACAATGAAGACATATTCATTTTTTTGCCACTTTTGTAGGAATCACGAGAACACTCAGATGCAAACACACAGATGCACACACACATATACATACACACACAAGAATGAGAAACACACACACAATTTTGCAAAATGAGGGACATCAAATGCAGCTATTTGTTTGGGGCCGGTTGTCGGGGGGATAGTGAGTGTGACTGCTTTGCTTCATTAGAATTCCTTTCAAGTTGTGGAGTGCAACCTCCCTGTGTTCCTCTCTCTATATTCCCTGACCCTGACACTGCATCTCTATGGGGCTGGAAGAAGGGCGGAACATGAACGCATGCGCACACACACACACACACACACACACACACACACACACACACACACACACACTCTCCCAAACATTGTCACCTGTCTTCAGCACCCTCTCTGGGATGAAAAAAGTTCCACCTTATCAGAACCTGTGAGTAGTGGGGAAGTGTGTATGTGGTTTTCTCTCACAAGTTGATGAGTGAGAGAGAAGCTCTTGGGCATTGTACATAGGGGGGATGAGTGTGAAAAGGTCTGAATGTGTGAGAGCTGGGAGACTACGAGAGAGAAACAAACTTTTCCCACACTCCTTGTTTACAAGGGAGTATATTCAATCTTTACCTCTCTCCTCTGTCAGTAACAGTTCAGTTATTCTACAGTAAAAGAAGAAAATCGTATCTCTCTCAGACTTCACTAATCCCATAATTTGGAATAAAGAGATGATAAAACAAAAACAGATTGATGCATCCAGACTGATGTCAAATAATTCTAATGCTCCTGGTTTAGGATGAGTTCTATTCTAATCAAGCCAGCCATCTAATCACACTTCTGACTTGCTGTCTCAGACAGAGAATCCTTTAGACCAACAGTCACTCAATTCTCCACAGACTCACTGAGGTGTTAATGATTCATAAATTCTTAACCACAATCATAGAGGGAATTTACAAAAGCTGGATTTTTAAGACAACACCAGGTGTCTACCATCCAGAAAAACAAATGCCTTTTTTGGATGTAACTGCAAAACAGAGACAGCGTTTAATTAGAGCGAGTCATGGGAAGACGTGGTGGATGCGGGAGGGCGGGAGCTTGGCGGTGGTGGAGGCTGCAGGCGCCAGAGACGTGGGGGGACGTGGGGGGACCAGCAGCAGGAGCAAGAACAACAGGAACCTGGGCAGCCGGTCACAGCCCACTGGCTGTCTGACGGCCCAGGTCCAGCCTGCCACCCGGGGAGAGAGACAGAAAGAGAGAGAGACAGAGAGAGAGAGAAACTTAGAGAGAGAGAGACAGTGTTGTTCAACACTGACCTGTTTTAGTGAGACTAAAGCAACACTGTGCTTCTGCTGTAAGATGTGCATCTTCTTAAACACTCTACGGATGGCTGGATGACAACCGTGTTTATATAATGATCACACTGTGACTGTGTGTGTATAGGCAAGGCAGTATGAATAAACACAGAAATTCATACTGACAGTCATTTTGGGGGATTTTGTTTGTTTCTGCCATGACACCATCACAGAGAATCACTTCCTAAGTGATAACAGGAGCAGCATTTAAGGCCCATATCTAAAAATATCCTGCACTGTTGTGCACAGGCAGACAGGCTGAACAACTCTCTCTCCTTCACTCCCTTCCTCGAACTCTGCCTCTCTGTGTCCAACCCATTATTTGGTTGCATGCTTCTGTATTTGTTTATGTATATTCCTGTGCAAATGTGCGAGAGAAAATATGTTTATTTACAGTGTACATTAGTTTGGGAGGGTGAGGGTGTGGAGTATGTGTGTGTATGTGTGTGTAGTGGGGTGGGGGGCCTCAGGGGCCCTTGCTAATGAGCTATTTGTGTGTATTTCTAACGAGAGCGCACTGCAGTGCCCACGGCACTGTCATCAGGGGCCACGACTGACCTTGCTCTGCTGATAGGCTCTGTCGTTTGCTATATTTATGGCAGCACCACCTAGCCTGTGTGTATGTGTACATTTGTGTGTATGTGTGTGTGTGTGTGTGTGTGTGTGTGGCAAAGGCAGGGGGGAGCCAATTCAGGAAGCAAATACTGTGTATATCAGCATAATGAATCAAGTGCCTGAGCAGGAAAGAGAGGGGGAGAGAGAGGAAGAGGGAGACAGAGAGAGAGAGAGATAGAGAGAGAGAGAGAGAGAGAGAGAGAGAGAGGAAAATGCGATAGGGTGGCAGGAAAAAGAGGGCCATTTTTCCTATGTTGTTTTTTTTCCTTCCGGCAACAAACCCCTGTTGTATTTCCTCTATTCTTCATTTGCTAGGGTTAGTATTTCCTCCATTCTTCATTTTCTTGTTTGGTTTTCTGTGCTCCTACTCTGACTTGCTTTCTCTGTATACACCTCTGTGTAGCTTCACTCGAACCCCCTGCTCTCAGTAGCAGAGACTCTACAGGTAGAGATCACTGACTGGGGCGCATGCACCTCTGATCTGTTGTTACCCAGCAGTTTCTACACATGCGAGTCAGAGCCTGTAACAGAGACGCGGTGCTTCTGCACACGCTGTCTAGCCTCCTGGCAGTGTCACCACCACTGCTCTGTACACACCCACAGCAGGAACTCCAAACCCTATACCTCACTTCTCCACACCCCAAACATGGGCACCAGGCATGTGTTTGTGTGTGGGGATCAGTATGCAAAGTCTGGGCGGCATGTTAAAAGACGCCAGTCTTGCCTTGCATACTCATCCGAGTCTGGCATGGAGGAGAGCGTGTGCTCCATCTCCACGTTACCTAAGGGTACTAAGCGGCAGGAGCGGATCTAACCATGTAGGACACACACACACACACACACACACACACACACACACACACATATTCACGCACATGTGCACACACACATGTGTACGTGATAAGCAGCAGCAGGGGAAAGAAGCAGGCCTGACCGAAAGTAAAAGTTTTTAATTCGTTCCTCCGGGGTCTGTGCTTACTCCTTCCCCGCCCTCCCTCTCCTCCTCCCTCCTGCCTGCTCTCCATCCTCCCCGAGGAGGCACTCCCACCGAAATCTATTCAAATCGCATTTCCACTGGCTTTTATTGCATTTCTCATCTCACCCCATCACCACATGACAAATCACCTGAGAGGCTGAAAACGCTCTCCGTCCGCGCCTGGGTTTGGACTCGCAGAAGTGAGCAACTTTAAGCAGCTTACGTGCGACACACTGCAGGTTTTTTTTTTTCTCCTTCGTTTCAAGCTGATAAACTCGGAAGGCGCGCGGCCGTCTCCGAGACCCCCGCACTCCGTGGCAACCCTTAAAAGCAGACGAGATAAGAGACAAGCAAGGTGGCAGCAGCGTCGCACCTGAGGGAGGCGGGCGCGTTCTCCGCGGGTCCACTCAGCTCTCACTGCCTGCGGGACGCTCTCCTCCTAATAAAGCCGCCTATGAGAATGTTGGAAGGGATAATTAGTTTATCCCAACGTGTGACAGCAGCGCTGGCTGCATTGTTATTATTTCGACGGCCCGGGTTACCGTGACACTCGCGACGCCACGGCAACCTCCGCCGACTCCCCTCCCTCCCAGCTTTGCGCCACTTGATATATTCCTAATGTTCCTTAATATTTTCATTTTGATGTAATTTGTGGCCCCGGTTTTTTAAATATCCGCTCTGTAATAATGTTTAATTTCAAGGGTCAGTCTGCCAAGGAGTATATTAAAGCTGATAAAACTCATTTTCCAAAGCTCCAATATCGCGCCCAGATCAGGTTAGGAGGCCAGCCGCTGTGAATATTTCATCTTTTATCATGCCGATAATGGGGGGATGACAGTGGCGCATTATTACAATGAGAGAATTGCTCATTTTCCAGGCACGGGGATGGGCTGCTGGAAAGTAGGGGGGCCCAGGAGTGTGTGTGTGTGTGTGTGTGTGTGTGTGTAGTCTCACTCGATAAAAGCCAATTCTTCCACAGAAGAGCAAAGACCGTTGAGTGAAGGAGGAGAGCAGGGTGGGATGGAGGGAGTGAGAGGCTGGGAGAGAGAAGGGCGGTGAGCAGAGAGAGAAGCAAACTTTTGCTTGTCTGCCTGCACTTATTTGATTGTGACGTATAATAAATGTGGGTTGGGTGGTGCGGTGGAGGCTCAGGGTGGCACTGAGTCGCCCTTTTGGAGTTAACCTCTTTAATTGAGCCATTATCAAAGAACAAAAGAGAGGTACAGGAGCAGGGGGGAGGGGGGGGGGAGTAGGGTGAGAGGAGCTCATCAGGACTCCGGGAATTGGACCTGAAAGTGGAATGAAAAGGCAGGCCATCTCGAGCACTCTATCCCATAATAAATGGGCCCAATCAGGAGGGTTCTGTGGGCCAGCTGGGTCCTGTACGGGTCAGAGCCATTAGACCCAGATTAGCCTACTGATAGACCCATCACCCCAGTGCGTCTGAGGCAGGGCTCATCATCATAACCCAATCCCAGCAGGCTTACAGGCACGCTGCCGGGGCCTGTGGAAGCGGTGCAGCCCCCATTCGTGAGCTGCGCTGGGGAGCATGGAGCATGTGACATCACACCTAGTCCATTGTGGACAGCTTCAAGGTTCAAGAATCAGGAGTCCTACAGCTTCCCCTTCACTCAGGGTTACTCACGAGACCGAATGCTGTCACTTCGGAACACACCGCTCTGCAGTCTCTCCCTAGACCCTTACGTGTTCTCGCACAGCCTTGAAGTTTTAGCAGTGAAATGTTTAGACACAAATTCTGTAGGTAAGAAGTGGCACCGCAGGCTGGAATCTCTATCCTGGTGGAAAGGCTGAAACTACCCCAGGTGGTCATGTTCTACACATATAGCCTACCTGCCTTTAACAGCAGGAAATACAAGAGTGGAGCAGAGTCATCAAGTCACTCCCTCAGCTCTCCCTCCTGTCTCTCCGTGAAGTAATCAATGTACCAGCCTTCTGAAACTGAACCAGGATACTCTATCAACCCCCTCCTGTGCTCATGCAAATATTAAAGTGATAAAGTGGCTCCACTAAGTGACAAAGCCACGATACATTGAATACTTCACCGAGTCGTGGAGTTTCGTAGTGTGCTAAAGCTCAGAACAGCGTTCAAATTATTTCCCAAGACTTGCTGAACTGTTTACTGCATTTTGTTTTCCTGTGTTCCAAGACTAATGAGATATACTGCTACTTGGCTACTGTCACAAGCCTTGAAGACTAGAGTCATGTAGTCAGCTTCACTTTGAAGTTGTAGTCACACAGTGAAGAAAGTGAGGAAGCTTTCAGTCGACTTGCACTGAACTTGTGTGTCGTGTTTAGGCCTAGCTAGCTGAGCTTCACGCACGCGAGGTCAGCTAGTAGTCAAAACTCTTACTTATTACACCAGATACAACGTTCTAAACAAGCACTCCTACATGTGGTTAAAAGGACAAACTTGTGCAGGTTAAACAGAGGGCAGGGACAGTGGTCTCCAGGGTAAAAGGGGCAGGCAAGCAGCTGAACAGCAGTGCTGTGGTGGGAGACAGAGACAAACTAAGACAAAAAGC
>JAOXYF010000008.1:10900545-10915724 GCA_028565775.1 Sternarchorhynchus goeldii
TCTCTCTCTCTCTCTCTCTCTCTCTGTGACTCTGTGGCTCTGTCTCTCCCAGGGTGAGTTGATTTGGTATGCCACCTCGGCAAGAGTGAGTTCAACCTTTCATTATGTGTGTCTCACACACATGCACCACTCTCCCAGGTCAGTGTCCTTGACTCACTTCTTAGTTTTAATTGTATTTTACCCTTCACCTACCCTAAACCCGTAGTGGACTGGGCCTCACCCCACTCCCCTCGTCCCATGGGCTGGTCCCCTGAGCCCACCTGGGCTCTAACTGGAGACCAGAGGAGATAAACTGTGCTTCAAGTGACATTAAATCAGCTTCCAATAGCTTGTGGTCATTAGTTTACAAATCGGCTGATTTGATGGGTGTTAATAAAGGAACACAATCTGCTGTGTTTTAACTTCATAGGCCAGTTACACTTCTATCTATTCATTATCCTCTTCCTCTCTCACCTTGTTGGAAGAGCCACACACACACACACACACACACTAACCTCTGCTATCCCATGCAAGAGCAGCATTGTTCCACAGTTAATCCAGGCCTGCACGCCTTCTTCCCCCACGTTTGCTTTAATATTCGGTACAGGGTCTGATTCTGGCCCAAACCCTAATAAGGTACGCAGGCAAAGGCCAGCTGGACATCAGAACTCCCTCCAGAACTCGCTCACCAGCCCCCTGTGGCCCCCACATCCGGCTCTGCATCGCACACATTATCATTCCACTGGCCTCCAACCCCCATCACTCAGCCTTGCTCCACTGCCTCATCTGCCTGCCTGTCTGCCTGCCTGCCTGCCTGCCTGCCTGCCTGCCTGCCTGCCTGTCTGCCTGCCTGCCTGCCTGCCTGTCTGTCTGCCTGTCTGTCCGTCTTTCTCTCTCTTAACTTTACCTTTGCCTCTTGGTCTCACACACCTGTTCCACTTCTCCTCTTCCTTTCTTTTTGTTCGCTCCAGTTTCCCCCCTTGCATGCAGTTCTCATCCCTCTATTCATGAGCTCCATCTCTCTCTCTCTCTCTCTTTCTCTCTCTCTCTCTTTCTCTCTCTCTCTCTCACTACCAAAACACGATTTACAGAGATAAGATGCCCCTCGTGGATCATCCTCACCACCTCCTTTGAATGTGTGAGTAATGAACACGGGATCATTTCTGGCACGGCCACCCTTGCATGCACAGAGATTTGACAGCTGGTAACCGTGGTGTTGCGCACTTCAATGGACAAAAGTGACAGTCCTGCAAACCAAGCAACTGAGGATCAACTTCAAAAATCCAGTGAAATAGTTGCTTATATGATGTGCAATGCAGAGTGGCTAACATCACACAGCTCTGCTAGTTTATTTATCAGTTTAAAACAATAGCCAAAGGATTTTCTTTGATATGAGGGAAACAAGGAAACTGGCATCAGGCCAATTCAGTGAGACGAAGAACAAAATGAAGCAGAAGAGGCAGCACTGTTGTACGTGTGCACAGCATGTCCACACTGCACTTCAAAAGTCTCCTGTTCACTTTCTTCAGTATGTTTCTTTTTTATTTCTATTTTCTGTGGGGGAGGCAATCGGTGATGTTTGGAACCATGAATTTATGAAGAGTTATGAAGAGTTAAGGGAATAATTGTAGAAGAAAAAACAGAAATGCAAATATCACAGCAAATTATGCTGTCCTTAAAACGCAAATGGGGAGAAAAAAACAAATCTGTAGTTTGGAGACGCAGTCTCAGTAAAGCAAGGACTCACTCATGAGTCTCATGAGTTTGCATGAGGGTTCTGCCAACACAGAATTATGTCAATCATGCAGTTTTTACAAAATACGAGTTTCTCTTTGATAAAGGAACATCTATGTCACTTGTGTTGGTTCAATGATAAAATAATAAGGTTGTATTTCTTTCAATGTAGTTTTAATACTTTTAATTTTAAAAGATCTTGGAGGGTTATTTCATTTTGTAAAGGAGCTTATAAATATAACAAAACTAAAACACCTCTGACAATTTCACACATGACAGAAAAAAAGCTTATCGTGCCACGAGATAAAATCTTCCCCTCACCTTCTGCAGACTGTGTGCATGCCAGTTGGTTAAATAGAGGTGGCATGATTGTGTTCCCCAAATGTTCACAATACAGTAATTGTTTGATTAGTGTTAATATGTGAAAATAAAGTGATACTTGCTCTCAAAGACAGCAGTTAGTACTGTAATGTTTTACGTTAAACAAGAAGCAGCAAAGCTCGGGCACATGCAGAAACCTGCTCCTTACTCCGGGACTCCTGCTCCTTACTCTCTGACTCCTGCTCCTTACTCTCTGACTCCTGCTCCTTACTCCCTGACTCCTGCTCCTTACTCCCTGACTCCTGCTCCTTACTCTCTGACTCCTGCTCCTTTCTCCCTGACTCCTGCTCCTTACTCCCTGATTCCTGCTCCTTACTCCCTGATTCCTGCTCCTTACTCCAAGATTCTGGTTCCTTATTCCATAATTCCTGCTCCTTAGTCCATGATTCTTTAACAGTAACTGTGTTTTTTTTTTTAATTTTGAAAAATGTAAATGTCAGCAGTGGATAGGCACTTTTATATGGTCTGATATGAAATCAAACATACCTAACATAATGCCTAAGTTTGACCATCACTTGCACAAAAATGATCCTTAAACGTTAGACCTGTTCTAAAGCATCACATTAAATGTGATACACATACAAAAATAGTTTCATACAGAAAAGTAGTAAAACTATTTAGACATAAAAAAGCTCTGTCTGGCTGTAACACTTACACTACAGCCAATATAAAAAATAAATATCAGGTGACAAGGTCGTGATCATTCCATTTTTTATTCTCTGAAAACTCCAGTTTGCAGTTTGTGTCGAGTCCTGCTGTAAGATGAAGACCATTCCCTGAATGTTAAAGCATTTAGTTCAATCAGAGGAGTTAACACACTTCTGACAGACTCCAGAACCCAGCCTGCTGATGCCAGGTCTTCTTCTTTTTTGTGCAGATCTTTCATGGATGTTTTTAGCAAACTTGCTTTTTGTTGGCCCTGAAGGCCTACCAGAAGTTTGCATCTTGAGATTTCTTTGGTCATGCTGGTGTCATCATATATCGCGATCGTCCAGTAGAAATGTAGAAATGTTACAGGTACATCCTTCATGTTACATGTTACATGTTACAGGTACATCCTGTATTGGGTTCTTCATATATACAACCTTTTTATCTCGACAACTTCATATTTAACAGTGAAAAAAAGTTTATTTCTGACTGAGGAGCACATTGCTGTAATGATTGCAGATTCAACCCTGGTCAGATTGTCTTTCTAAAATAAACTTGTTTAGGTTCAGAATTGCTTAGGTTCTAAATGCAAGTGGAATGATAGGTTCATGTTATACTCAACCTCACTACGCAGAAGGTCATTTAAGACCGTTCCGTGACATAATAGTTTTGACTCTCAGGTGTATTTATGGTTTTATGTAAGGTACAGTGACTGAAGAACTGGGTAGTAGATGATGTTGTAATCTTGCCATCTCTCTGTAGATCCTGCAGATTGTACACGTCATGGCTCATGCACAATGATTATGATGGGTGCTTAAATTTGTATGAGTATCATGTCATCTCTGGTTAGCACACTGGCCTATGTGTGCTCTTTGTCCTGTATCTGAAATTGTGTGTGTGTGTGTGTGTGTGTGTGTGTGTGTGTGTGTGTGTGTGTGTGTGTTGCAACAACCTCCAGGCTGCAAGTCTTCACGGGATGACGAACGCAGAATGTGAGAAGGTGAGAAGTTGGGAGAGTGTCAGCTTGAGTCCTACTGCTTTGTGTGAATATGCTCTCCAGTGTGTTTGTGTGAGAGAGACAGAGAGAGAGGTAGAAAGAGAGAGATTTACAGAGAGAGAAAGAGAGAGAGATAGAGAGAGAGAGAGAGAGAGAGAGAGAGAGAGAGAGAGAGAGAGAGGTATGCCTAAAATTTGTGCTGGAATGACAAGACAAGCTGTAACAGTTAACTGGGAGGCATGAAAGAAAGAAAGAGAGAGAAAGAAGGAGAGAAAGAGAGAGAGAGAGAGAGAGAGAGAGAGAGAGAGAGAGAGAAAGAGAGAGAGAGAGAGAGAGAGAGAGGCATAGCAACAGACAGGCACAGAGTGAACCGTAGGCAGGGGCTGAGGGCGTATAGCAGCTACACAGATAGAACAGGCTGCTGCAGGTTATACCCACAGCCAAGCACCAAACACACCAGATCAGCCTAGCAGGCAATATTACCAAACACACCAGATCAGCCTAGCAGGAAATATTACCAAACACACCAGATCAGCCTAGCAGGCAATATTACCAAACACACCAGATCAGACTAGCAGGCAATATCTAACTTCTTGTCAAATCATGCAGTATCACAGTTTCTCAGCTACGTTCCATTTTCTTATGGTTTCCAGCCTGCTCTCTGCTCCATGTACACACCCCCATCCACACAAACACATAAAACAGTTATTATAAAACAGTTATTATAAAACAGTTTATTTAAAGCCTGAATTCATTCCTGTAATTTCCAGAATTCTAATTAAAAATTGTAGCCTCTGTCCAAAAAGCATTAATTAAAATATTTAAAACTGAAAAAACACACGATTCACTGAATAATAAAAAAAAAATCCTGAAATATTTTTAAGAACTGTTCAGTTAACCAGTTGTGCTAAATAAAGTTGTGATCTTACTGGGTTTCTGGTGTTTGAAGCCTGTGGGCTGGTCTTATCAAAGGTTATACACCTCTGGTGAAGAAGGTAACTCTACAGTGGGAAGAGAACTTCAGCAGAAAACCAGTCAGACAGGACAGGCCCTCCTGACTATCTCCTTTTGATCTTCTCTCTGTCTGTTCCTGAACCTACTAGTCTCGTGGTGCAAAAATGTTCTAATAAAATCAGTCTTTAAACAGCATTGGCAAGAAAATGTATTTTAGCTTATAGGTAACCTGTAGAATGAAATAATACAGTCCAGCAAATATCTAAATATTCATTGCCTCATTGTAACTTTGCCAAAAAGTGCTTTCAGCTGACATTTTATACATATTTTAGAAAAAAAGATTATAAAAATATGAAAGTTATTTACTGAAATGTATAACTTCATTTCTTCATTAGTTGTGTGCCATGGACTGAAAAAGTGGGAATTGCAGATTCTTACAAGCAACAAACAACAAGAAATCTGTCTTCAGTACAAATTCCAGAAACTTCCAGCAACCCTCAAGACTCCTCTAGATTTGGTTAAGCTTTAGTGAGCATGTCGCCTTGCACTCAATGTGAAACTGCATTCTGCAGCTGCATCTAGTGGTCAAAATGACTCATAACTCTAAAAAGGCTGGAGCTAAAAAAGAGTTGAACTGCAGTGTGTCACTCTACACAGCTAAAGCTTCAAATCTAAATAACACACACCAAAAGACGGCCACTTGATACTTGAAGACCAACATGGTTAGAGCCTGTTGATTTGCAGACTGTCAGTCAGACATTAGAGCAGCCATTATGATCGATACAGACTGGGTCACCGCAATTACGGCAAACGTTTTCTGTCCATTTCTTGGAAAAAACTCTAAAAATTTATGCAAATTCATTTAACTGCTTAGACTCAGAACTAGACGGAACATTACAAAACATATATCTCAATAAAAAATCAACCAATACAATTCAACAGTCACCCATAAATTCTACATTTCTTATATAGCCTTGGCCTTCAGTTCAGCCGAAGGAAGCCCTTAGTCAGGACGTGCATGACTAAGCTCAACTGCTCTGTCCCAAAGAAAACTTCTGGAGCTCCCCAATTATCCACACACTTCATCCTATCAGACAGTGTAAAATCTGCATTGATTTGATAAATTATTGAATGCACTTTGACATTTTATAAAGTGAATTTTTTTATTTTTCTTCTCTGAAGGCCTAAAGTCGGCCCACTGTTGGGTTAGTTAAAATAAAAACTGAAAGACGTTGGGGAACTTCACCTAAACAGGAAAGCTTAAAAAGGTGGGTGTAGTATACAGATAGATGGGTGTACTATACAGACAGACCAATGTTCCTACTGCAAATACAGCACATACTGAAAAAAAACTATGAGAAACATGGCCTTCCATGTGGCGTGCAAAGCATACGACGAGCTCACAAACACCATGTCCTCCGCATCCCGTGCTGCTCCTCTCTCACAGGGAACTTCACGTCTGACTTGAGACTCTGGCAAATGACTTGAAGGGTGACAATCCACTGTCAACACCCATTGCTGAAGTACACATCACTGTCCCACATGGCTACACCACGCCGAACACGCTCGCATTCGTTATACCCGGGGAAAAAAAAAAAAGTTGCCTAACGACTCCCACTCTGCCTAAACCCTCTGGTGCCTAGTGCAGGTCCTCAGCAGCAGCGCAGCACTCCTCCCAACGACCAGAACATCCCTAACCAAGCGAGAACAACATATTTTCAACACGGGCCTGATGAGGGCGGAGAGCACGCGGTATGTTTTTCATGATCCCTGTGAATAGGCAATGAACAACGGCTGAACGGAGCCGAGGGCCAGAGCAGGAGTGTGTGCGCACATGCTCTCGCTCTCCGGCTGCCGAGAGTGGACAGGTTCAGGCAAGGGGAACAGGACATCCTAGCGCTAGCCATTATCCAATCCCTCTCCTTCGTGTTCTATTTAGTTTAAACAAGCTCACGCGGGGTTGAGGGGCAGCGGTTGGGGGGGTTGGGGGGGGGGGTTGATGTGCACCCAGCGTTCACTGTGAAGGCCCGGGTTGAACTGGTCTGGCCCACGTGCCACGTCTGTGCACGCTGGAGGTAATGGCATCTGTCGCTGCTCCTTTAGTCACAGTCGCTCCTGTGCTGGCCATTAGCTGCCTGCTAGCTGGGTGCCCCGGCTTGACATGCTCTGATGGTGCCCGGCAAAAACGCCCGAGACTGCTGGCGTTCCCTCCCTCCCTCCCTCTCTCCTTCTGTTTATCTTTATCCCTCTCTTTCTACCTTCTGTCACTCTGCTCTCACACACGGTGCTCGGCTCCGTCAGCCTCTGTGCACGAGTGGGGGTGTGGCTCTGGCCTGCCAGAGCTGCAGGTGCACACAGCAAGAGGCCTCCTCTGGGTCAGAGGGCACTAGAACGAGCTCTTCTTGGAATCGTGTTTATTAGAAGATTAAAAATTAGTATTAGATCTGAACAAAAGCACATGATCCACATACACAACAGGTCAGACTCTCTCCCTGAATCCCCTCAGAAAACGATGTAAAATTAAGTTCCTCACCAATATCTACTACGAAGCTATGGACTCGTTAGCTTGTTTTTGCCATTTCGTACAAACTGTCCGTTCGAGACACACATCAAGTCAAAATTCAAGCTCACACTCAATACAGCAGCAGGCACAAAAACATACCTTACTATGAGATTCTTACATTAGTGATGTGTTTATTCTCTGTGCTTTTTCAGTTCATGAAACAGGATCTTATCATGAAGTGATCATAGACCTTAACAGCGTCCTGACTTCATTTATAATGTTTCTGAAAAATATGTATGCATATTATGTTGTTTTGGGTTTTTTTTATTTAAAAAATAAACTCCTGCTCAGACAAATCTAAGAGGCAGGCAGCTATGTGTATTTCTGTTTATTAGCTATTGGTCATTAATGTCTGGGAGTGGAGAGACTGGGGACTAGGGCTGCAGTTTTGATAAAGCAAGGCAATTTCAAGGGTTGCTATTCAGCCAAATTACAGTTGTACATCATGCTGATCCCCTCATTGTACAACCCTGTGATGTTAACATTTCATTTGCATGTCTGCCAGTACAGCGACTGGGTAAATGAACAACCCTGGCTGAGAGGTGCTCGACGAGGGTCAAATCTCGAGCACTGGCGCCATCTAGTGGGTAGAAAAAGACCCTTCAGCTAAGTGGTACCATCAGATCTGTGAATTTGTTTATGCTCTCCTTGTTGTATTCATTTTCTTGTGTGTTATTTCCCTGTTCTGAATGCAAAATAAATTCTGAATATTCCATCGCATGTATTTAAATGTTTATCTATATTTAGAAACAAATATGCTAACTACAAAAATAAACTAATATGTTAAATAAATGAGTCATAAAAACAAGCATGCACTAAATAATGCCTCCAGTTGAAATCAGTGATTTCAAAGCCCAAATCAGGAATAACAAAAGCAGCATAGCAGTCCACCACAGAACAGCTCTGACAGCGCACAGAACAGTAAACACATGCTGTAGGTTTTAACAGCACTGCTGGTCTTACTTAAATTATGGCCTTTCAGTGCTGCTGTTGATCGAGGCTTAAAAATGGTAAACTGCACTCATCAAGCACACCTGTTCTGTCTTACACTGTGACGTGAAAAACAGGCAAGTAAAGCTCTTTAGTACTTTACTGTGTGCTTGACTTGCACTGAGGAATCAGTTTGATTTATGTGTTAAAGCAGTTTTATGGCAATGAAGGATCAATATTTGAGACTTGATGGACCGTTCTGATGCAACCTGTAGACATTTCAGAATTAGGAAGTTTTACTAGAGGAGACACCAACTGTTTAAATCTCCTGGCCTTCACAAATTAAACGTTCACTATGTTTCATTTGTTCAGGCCAGGATCCATGAATTGGCCTCACTTAAACTGTGGTTTCAGTAGACATCAGCTCTTTGAAAGCCATATGAAGGAGTTTTAATTCAAGTTTACCAAGCTCAGTTTTCAAATCTGACAAGAAAACATCGACATAAATAAAACATTTTAAAATGTTAATAGTCCCAGAACTATTTAATAGATCTACAATTCCCTCTCAGTCTGAAGAGGACCAAACATATGTAAATGTTTTTCTTACTTTAAATGTGACTTAAGCACAATAGCAAAAGTTTCTTTAAATTAAGGTCCTAAACCTGTCGTTTCCATGGTTTGACACTCGTAATTCTAAACCAAACATCTCTCCTGTACAGCTTGCCAATTAGTGCTGAACCAACGTGCTTCTCAAGGACGACAGGAAGCCTTTCGAAGGACCATTGCTGAATATTTACCAAAAATTAGTAGCTTAATGAAGTGGATAAAATTCTGTCAGTGTTGTTGCATCTACATATCTAAAGTGGAATCGAACAGTTTTGCCTGCTTGTTTATAATGAGTCATGACCACAACTAGGAGGTTATTTGGTAATGCCTGTCATCTTCTGATCCAAATGCCACATTAAACCACGTAAACTATTCAGTTCACCAACGTGTCATGGTCAATTATGGCCATTTAACTGTATTATCATTACAGTTATTACTGCAGTAATTATCATTGTTCTCCATACCTTTTTTCTTATGTATTTTTTGCATACCTGCATGTCATTATGTACAGTATGAAAAAGTAACACTAAAAAAAACAGAACTGGACCTGTTCTGTGTTGGCAGGGTTAGTTACTGCTGGAATGTTCCTGAGACCAAATATAAGTAAACATTATACAGCTTTACATTTTAGAAGTACTTCTTTACACTTTATGTTTAGTATTTGTCAAATTGTACTGCGATCATTTAAAACCATGCCTGACGTTTACCATAAAAAGCACCATATGGTCCATTTATTTCAGTTTGTCAGACATTACAACTTCAAATTATGTCACCCAGTGTTTTATTATTGTTGTTGTTATTATTATGCACAAACTGAAACCCTTCTCAACTCAGCAGGGTCAAGTCCTTTTGTATCATCTGACTGAAAAAACCCTAAAGCACTGTGGAGGAAGGACCAACACCTCACAGGTCTTCCTTTGCTAATAAACAAATAAAGGAACATTCCCACGAGCCACAGGACTAGTCAAGTGTCAAAGCATCAACTCAAATCACCGACTGATTAAAACCACTAATCTAAATCCGTTAACTAAACAGTGGACACCACTGAACAACCCTGCTACCACAGGTCAGTCCAGAAGGTTTAGTACATACTTCTTACCCTCCTCTAAATTTGGCATAGTGTGGCAACAGTGTCAACTGTGAAAGAGTTCAATAACCATTACCATCAGTGATCAGAAACACATGACTGGGTTTATTTTCAAGGCTTGATTTAAGCACCTCTGCTCTCCACGTTAAATCTGTTCCAGACGGACTGACGTTGTTGAGGTGCAGAACATATCTAGGGTCTAGTTACAAGGACTAAATAAATAAGGTAGTAAATAAGTCTTCAATATTTCAGGTGTGTATGTTTTATTTCTTGTGAATGGCAGAAAATCTTTGGCAGAACATAAGACAGGTGTACTGTTATATGCACTCTGAGAAGCAAGAATCACACGAAACCTAAATGTCCTAGTTAATGGCTAAATAAGAAATTTGGTTGTTTTTCTTCTCCGATTTAATTTATATTGAGTTAGTGCCTACCCCTTACAATTAAACGCAAAATGTTATTCTGAATGCAAGACGACTTGGAAGGACTCTATACACATGCCTGGAATGGCTAAAATATTGAGTATGTGGTATATGGAACCCCATGATGTGTGTAATTATTGTTTTCATGGTTGGTTTTCTAAGCCAAGACTAAATATTTGTTATTCTATGAAGAAAGTGAAAATTAAATTGTTGTAACACTTGGGCACATCAGCGGAATGTAATTGATCCAAAGGTCTTTCTGTCTCAGACAGCCACGTGCCAAGGGTGTGGTAACTGGAGTCTTGGAGACCAAGCATTATAAAGGATAGAAGTGTAATCACAGTGTCCTACAGCATAATGTTACAATCAGTTCTTTTTGCAAAGCTTTTAACACATTCTCAGTGTGAGACAATGGCTGCACAATTAATCAGATTCTATTTAAATTAATTTTGAAATTAATTGTAAAATTAAGTGGTAGGCCTGCTTCATCACACAGTTTCACTTAAAAGCACTAATGAGTCAATAAGTGCTACAAAATGTGCATTTGCTTTCCTTTTCTTTTTTGAGTGCACTGAGAAAAATCACAAAAGTTCCCACTGAGAGTTCTGAGGACATCTGGACAAATCGCATGTTACTGTAGCCTGACAAACCTTGGAGTTTCTGTGAAGTGTACCACCATGAAAAAAACATTTCTTTTTTCAAATATTTCTTTTGTTGTTTCTGAGCATCTGTAAGGTCTCAACATCTTTGTGAGTCCTAAGCCCAATCCAGTACATTCTCTCACTCTCGCACACTCTCTCACACACTCACACAAATTTTAATCCCTTTCCTCCTCAGAAACTCTCAAAGTAACAATAATTAGGCGAATAGGATTAAGTGAATTTGTAAGCAGGTACTTGCTTCAGACAAGTCTCCTCTATAAGGCTTCACAAGTGATTCAGTGTGTACTTGGCCAGACTAATCATCAAACTGGTGTACAGTACTAGCATCATCCCACAGTGACTGTTACGACTGCTCGTTGAGGATTAAACCAGAGGCCCCGCTGTGTGATCGCCTCTCCCTACTCTACAGTCTCTGTGCAGTGTGCGCTAGCCAGGTAAATCTGAGAGTTCCTGCAGAGAAGGATGTCCTTTCAGAGCGGCTATTATTCCTGATGGACAGTATGTTAATGGCGTTGAGTCGCACAGAGAGGGCCGTGACCCTCGCCTCTCTCTCTCCGCGGCTCTTCCCTTCTGTCCTATTGTAGCTTTAGCGCCGCTGGCCTCGAGGTCTCAGTGTCTGCGCAGTGGCGGTGGGTTCGGTGGGCTTGGAGTCCCTTTGCTCCGTGTTTTAAGGCAATCGGGAGCAGAGAGAACGGGCCGGCGTGCTGCTGGCCTCCCGAGTACTGTCTTTCCTGTGTTTGGCTGCCTCCTGCTTCCTCTCGATGCTTGTCCCCCCGGCGGGGCGTCTACACCGTGCTCCTGGGCGTGCCGTTCAGCGCCAGCGTCTTGAGCACGCACGGCGTGCCAGCCTGCTGCGGCCCGGCCCGCGGCATGGACACACCCACGTCGAACATGGACACGCCCACCTCGAACACCTCGTGAATCGCTTTCCGGAAACAGTGAAAATTGTAGTCTATTAAGCCTAAAAGCCAGAAAGGAGAGTTTAGTAGGTGAGACAGAACAGCACACGGAGCCTTGAGTAGATGTTTGTAATCAAAAGAGGACAAAATGTCTAGGAAGTAATAGTACATCCATCTAAATTATTGAAGTGACATCTCTGAAGCACTGGGGGGAGTAAAACAGTATAAGGGGGAGTGTTGACGGTAGAGCACCTTTGCGCTCAAAGCTCTCCTCTCGAAGAATGCAGACAAGAGCAAGGAACTTGGTGACTTCTTTCAGGTAGAGGACAGTGGTGTTGTTGAGCTTGATGATGGCCATCGACTCTTTATCATACGCACTGCCACTGCCGTCTTCCTTTAAACTGTGCAGTCAAAATACCGAACTGTAGGACATCACACTCCAAAGAATACACTGGACAGACTGTAATATCAGTACAAATAACATATTTGTTTATCATATATTAGTAAGTTAAAAGTGTTAACGTTTAAAAGATACAAAATGCACACAGCACAGGTTACCATGCAAACATATGAACTAATGTAAAAAACCATGGTGAATAAATTACCGTCGGCATGTGGCGTTTCTGTGGCTACAGACCCCGACAGTGACTGTGGACTTACCCGTAGATACAGGACACGTCGATGACCACGTCGATCATATCACAGCACAGCTCGTAGGACTGCATGTCCACCGGGGAACTGTCTGTGGCGATGTAGATTTTACTAACTACGTCAAACAGGAAGGCCTTCTCAATCCCTGAATTCTGTCATGTGAAGACAAAAAGAGAGAATCAGGCGCTGAACACCCAGTTAAAAAATAAACAGAAATAAATATCATGATTCAGAACGGCAGGAGTGGCCACTTGCTTTTCACAATGAAACACAAACTCCATTTTTTCCCTTACCTGCTCACAATAACAGTGCAGATATACACTAAGATTGATGAATTTAAAAAAATGAAGGAAAAAAAACAAAACAAAAAAAACTGCGTCTTATCTCAAAAGATAGTAAAGCACGTACAGAAATGAAGATGTTGAGCAGGTTCTCCAGGGTTGGCAGCTGAGGGATGAGCTTCTGAACCACTTTACTAAAGGCCTCGAATATAGAGTGATCATAGATACTCGTCAAATAGAAGCTGTAAAAGATAGGAAAAACTACAGTGAAGAGCACAGGTATACAGAATGCAGCACTTTAAACCGGGAGAACGGCCAAGCTGACAGCGATGTTCCTTGCTTCAGCCCAACAGAGTGAAGAACAGCGAAATTCTGTAGAAGATTCTTTCCTTGCACCTCCAGCGTACAAGACCGTGTAAATCAACGCAGGCCGCTGACCGTTTGTATGGGGGGAACTAGCTCTGCTGCTAAGCAAAAGCAGGAATGACCCAGAATGCTGGAAAGGTCAGAGAGTTGGGCAGCAGAGTGGTGGCATGAGGAGCAGGCCAACGTGAAACAGCACCAGGCAACAGAGCGGAGTACCTAGAGCACCAACCCCCAGGGTGTCATCCACACGCTCACGCCCACACCGACACACACACAAATTTAGAGTTATGTTCATGACTACAGCACCACCTAAACGGAGAGCATGGCACATGGAAGCTGCCGAGAGGGCTGAGAAACCCCAGCAAAGCCATGTAGCGCAAAGCGTCCTGGTAACGCCCAGCACACAAAGCCACAATCCGAGCACTTGGCTTAGCACATAAAGAATACCAGTGGTCTGATCCGCGTTTAGCCTAGCCGTGACTTGTCGGGTGGGGTGGGGGGGTGTCTCGAGGGGAATGTGGCAGTGCCAGGCGCAGTATGCTGAGCACGCAGCGTCTGCCACTCCCTGTCCCCCAGCAGGCCTTGGGCACGCATTTCTTACTCCATGCCAGTTATTCTGCCGAGCCCCTTTCACACAATGATGCAAAACTACAACAAGCTCTTCATTCTTGGGTGAGCCTAGTATGAGATGGGTATTTCTATCTTTGTGTGAAAGGCATGATATGCTGAAAACAGCATTAGACCATTTAGCATATTGAACCACCTGAAGTACACAGAAAGTAAACAAAACACTGTGTTTTTTCATCTATGTGACATTCTGCGTCTTTGAAAAAGATGTCAGAAAAAACAACTTCAGGGTAATAAATACATAAGACACTTTTGAACTTTTACCTTCAAAAAAAGTTTCACAGAAAGAAAACTGTAAAATCTATCACAGCAGTGGCTTTGTATGGGTGAATTAATCTATATATTAGCCTGCATCTTGTAAAATAATTACATTTGATTTGCTCAGTATTTCACAAGTATGCATTTGTCAGAATGTACAGAAACACAACAGCACCACCAAAATCTCAACAATGAGCCACAAAGAGCGTTCCTCTTGGGCTCCTCGAAGAACCAGGGTTTTGTAAGAGCAATAGTTTACCTAAGATGCAATTTCTCCAAACTGGCATCAGCTAGGTCATCATTGGCCCTCTGGTGAATGTCCCTCTGCGTCTCAATCTTGTGGTCGTCAGACAGGCCGTCCACTTTATGGATGAACACTTCAAAGTTTATTTCAGGATTGACTCTGTAGGCCCGAGAGACGGTGAGATGGAGTCTGCCAAGAGCTTCCACATAGTCATCCTAGGAGTGAGCACATATAGAATAAAACCATCTGAGCAACCATTTTGCCTGACTCAAGCAGAATTCACTTGATCTGTGAGAACATAGAGAGAGAACTGGGTGGTGCTCAGCAGACTGCACTAGAGGACACTGGCAGAGGTAAACTCCATGGGTATGGAAGTTAGTATATTTCAGACAAAGAGGCAGCAATTCACCGCAACTACAGCAAAGCTATAAAATTAAGAGGAAAATATGCAGTTATGAAGAATGTATTGACCCACTGTTTCAGTGTAATGCATGACTCCATGAATCATCTCTTCTGAAAGACTGAAAGACACGTCAATATTTATATTACGTAATTTTGAAAGATCTTACTTTAAATGATCATTTCTGTTATGCATGTCCTGGACTGCACCATTATCGCCTGAAGTTGAGAAGACATGAGATGTACTTTTGTCAAAGAATGAGTGAACTGCTGTCATTTTTAAGAAAAAATAAGTAGGATTTTCAATGTCTTATTTGATGGATTTGTCAAGATGAACTGAGTAACCAAATACCCATTATGACCAACCCCAGCTCAAATAAACAGAAATGGTACAGGAGCCACGTCACATGTCTCTGCTTTATTTGTCCATGCTTGAAGTGCTTCACACTTTGTCAGAGACAAGATCTGCTTCCTGGAGACTGGGCAAGCAA